>BMAO01006297.1:0-29840 GCA_019973975.1 Trichonephila clavata | reverse complement strand
AACAATCCTCTTTAATTAAAGCTGCGATCAAACTTCTCTTAAAGATCCTAAACATCAAAATAAATATTTATTCTCGCTTATAAAATTGCTTCCGTTATTAAATTAGAAGAAAGAAGTGAATAGCAAGCTATACAACGAAAATTAGCCACACATCTTTATTTCTGTATGAAATTATGAATAGAATTGCCAATTTAGCGTGAAGAGGGACAGAGAAGTATTGGCCTATTCTAATAATCTAATTATCCATTAGTAACTTGATCAAGATGGGGCTGATCCTAACAACTTTATAATTATCAACTATGGGAGGTATTTTTCGCTCACATCTGCAAAAATGTCAGTCACCTTGACTTGTGTGTGTGCGAGAACGCGTTGGGGACACTCTTCGAAATATGCGCACAATTAAAATTCTTAGGAAACTCATGACCTCTTCGGAAAAATCAAAATTTCTGAGACCAGACATATTGATTTCAGGTCTTCAAACATTATGTAAGAGATATGTAGTTAAATATTTTCCCGATTTATGGGGCATCTTTCAGAATACTTTTAAATGCAATTGAAATTAAAAATTAGTCGCTATTTTTGTCGGATTTACCCACGTTTATTTTAATACAATCATTTGATAAAAGGCTAGACTTATTGACATTTTGAATCCATGGGTTAACGAATAGGATTTGACAGTATTAAATTTAATGAAGCAATTAGTTTTGTGTAATCAGCAACATATATATTTTGTTTTGTGAGAGAATCCGGGAATTCTAAAAATATATGTAAGAATCGTAAAATACACTTAAATGCGCGCGCGTGTCATTTGCTAAATATTATTGAACTCCAACGATATATGTCGAAATATAAGTTGAAAAGTTTATGGGTTTAGACAACACATATGGAGATTATTTACAAAGTGTTTAAATTAATTTAAATAATTGCTTTAAACATAAAAAGCTATTATAGCTATAATTTTGCATTAAATATTAATTAACTGTTTGTCGTAAGAAAAAGAGAAATTCCTCCCATATTTTCAGATTGAAAATTTTAACTTTTTATTCTGAAAAGAAATCAGTTCAACAACTAAATTTATCGATAAGAGTATAAATATATTTTATAATTCCTAATATTATATGCAAAGTCTGTGATATAAATACAAGTTCAAACATTACTCAAGGTTATTTAAAAATATTTTTTAGTCAAATATATATAATTAAAGATTACTTAAAATTATATAAATTTTACGTAGTTGGATACAGTAAGCCCAATTTAATTCCTGGCATGGTCTTTTTGTATTTTACAGATAGGATTTTATTGGCTTTTTATTCATTTGGAATGATTAAAAATGTGAATACATTTACAGCAGGAAAAGAGAACTGATATTTTTTTAACAGAGTAACAATTTTGGTTAAGCTATTTCCTTTGCAGTTCGAGCAGCAATATATAATTCTGAAGATCAATAAGATGAGATTTCACAGGAAACAAATCAAATCATCTTTTCCTTCATTTCCCTATTTCAACGATGACGTAATTAGATTACCCCCTCTCCCCCCTTGTTCTTTCTCATTATATTCCAGTTTCGCTAAAATCGATGTGGCTTTTGTGAATACGTTTTATTGTCTTTTATCTTTTATTTTGATTTGAAATGAATCATATTACTTTTTTTTGAGATAGTTATAAAGAACTCACTAAAGAAATCCTTTTTGAATTAATTCAGAGGTTTTTGCTAAAACTTCTAGAACATCTATTTACACTTCTAGTTATACTAATTGTCATGCAAATGAACTTAGCACCGTCATTTAAGGTATCCGACTGGTTGCGAAAACTTTTAATTAAAAAAAATGGAGATATGGGGATTTTTTGTTGTTTTTAGATTTGTTTAGTTCATTTTAAGAAAAATATGCTAAAATTAAGAAGAGAAAAGGAAATTATTATTACTAAAAAGGGTAAAAATTTACAAAAAATAACATAAACGCGACCCATTCTGTACCAAAGGTTTATAAACAAATTTTCAATTTTTCCACTTTGATGTGTTGCTATGCTATTCATTTTTGAAATGACCTTCAGGATAAGAGATATTTTCCTTTTTACAAAAACTAGAGCACTTTATCTTAGTTATTATATGAAATTTCAGTTAATATATTACTTAAAAAAACAGTGATTATATTAACATAAGGGACTGTAAATTTTGTAATAAAACAGTTATTGATACACCTGAAGGTTAAAACTCTCTACTATTATACAGAACTTACACAATAAATTTCAGTTAATTATTTTCAAATCTTTTTTAGCAACCACACCGGACCCGTTTGAGTATTTAAAAAAAAAACACATTTCGAGTATAAAACGCGTTTTAAAGTATGATACCTTGCTTTCAGTGATGGCATCTGCTTTTATTAAAACACCTGTAGTTTTTGTTCTAGTGAACGGGAAATGATAAACTTGATATTTTTATAAAGCTAATAAAATGACCTATAAAATAAAATCATAAAAAAAGTTGTAAATTTTTTCAAAATTTACAATTTTAGGGTAGGCGGATACCTTAAAGCAGGAATCTCCAAACATTTTAGTCTATGGGTCACTGATTTCTTTTCTGAGTCTCGAGGGTCAAGACTCATTTTTATCTCACCATGCCAACATACTGTGGTGTTGAATAACACACAAATTTTCGCTTTGTGATTTGACAGCGAATGAAGCGACTCCTTTTTTCGGAGATTTTGCAGTTACAATTTTAAGGGCTTTAAAGATAAATCGTGAGACTAGTTTTTTTTTTAGCCATGGATTTTTATACGGCAATATAAATGCATCACATGTTCTTTGTTCTGACGTTAGACTAGTACTTGATGTTCTTATGACTAGATATTTCATTTTTTTTTTGATTTATCTGTTCTAACTTTCTATTTGCGATCTAATATCAATCATAATTATCTCCCCATAATAACGTTTGAATCAGATAATATATTTGAACTAAGTAGACTAATCTTAGATCAGGGTTATAATATATAGATCTTTTTGACTTATTTTTTGAGTTTTTTATCATCGACTAAAAATAAAAAAGACTTTGAGACAGTGTTTATAATAGATTTACTTATTTTGGAGTATTTATTTATTCCTTTTTTTATCCTCTCCCTCTTCCCCAATACACCCATACGTTCGCCTACGTGTTAAATGGTGGCACTGGGGAACGAATCGAGTAACTTTCAATTGGATTTAAGGGATTCTTTATAAACCGTACAAATTATCGAGAGTGTTAATTTTTGTATATAATTTTATATATAACAAGCCCATGGGGTCACTGGTAATTATTAAACTTGTTTCTTAACTTAGTATTATTAAATTAATTATAAAAGACATTGCTCAGTATTGATATATTTATAAGTGTATTATATTAGTGTAAATGTGCATTTTATTTTTTATAAAGTCAAAATGTATTTTGTTTGTTTACTCTGAGTAAATTAAAATTTTTTTAAATGATCTTTTTTTTCGACTTCCCAATATGCTTGCGTCCCCCTCGCAGGTTTATCACGCCCCCCCCCCCTAGGGGGACGCACCCACAGTTTGAGAAACGCTGGTTTAAGTATTAAGACTCTTCAAAAAGTTTTTCCAAAATCAAAAAATATAATTCTATGTTATACGTGTTCTTTTAAGTTGGGTGTACTTCATTTACCTATGTGCGTTACTATTGTAGACAAATATGCATTTTTTAAATCAAGTTTCTCTAAAAAGCAAAAATTGGCAATAACTAAGCGTCTGAATGGATTGGCTGGAAAACAAGTGATTATGTTTATCATGTGACTATGATGTCATATGAGTTTATGAACTAAATAACTGGAAACGTGATTTCAGTTTTCATTTTTTGTCATTTTGCTCTTTTCAAATAACATCAAGATTTCTGAGAATCTTTTCAAAATCTCTTTCGTCCATCACTTCCAATAAAATAATTGATTGTAGAGTGTAGTGATATTAAGAAAAAGTATTTAAACTTATCATTGCTGAAATTTTTAAAATCTTCCACGCCCACAACTTGTTTTGCATAAATTCGCTAGTGGTCTTTTTTTCCACTCTCTAAAACTACACTGGGGTTTAAAATTAAGAAAATTTGCATAGTTTGTCGAATTTCATAAAAATACTTAAACGAAATGTAAAAATACTGCTTTAAAACTAAGATGCATATGTTTTGTGTCGATTACTTGTGGGAAGAGTTGGTTGAGTAAGAGAATTTATAAGCATGGTGCCCAAATCCACATTTCGTTCACCAGTATATATCATTTTTTTTTACAGAAACTGGTTAAACTAAAATTCAAACAGTAAAATGAGTGATCACCAATGTTTAAATGATGGGATGAGGTAGCAAATAGTGGGTAGGCTAGAAGCAGTCCAGTCTCAAATCTAGAATTATAGATAATTCAATTCAACACTAAGCGTCGTCTTCAACTTATGGCAACGATTTAAGGATACCGGATCTGTGTAGAGAAATCCCGGGAAAAGTCGTTCAATAGCCACAACGATTAGAGGAGATTGCTATTTGTCTATTATAGCGAGGTATAACAGGGATGCTACAGCTTCTCAACTCTCTCGTCAATTTTATGAAACCACAGAAACCTGAGTTTCAACGGGAACTGTTAATAGAAGACTTCATGTGAGAATGCTGTTTTTAAAAAGATCTGTCAGTTGTGCAAACAGAGATTCCTCCTAAGAGGGTGCAGAAATCAAAGAGATTGGAGCATGGATCAATGAGCGGCCGTTCTCTTCACCGATGAGTCCCGTTTCAGCCTAACCTGAGATTCTTATGTTTAGAGAACCAAGTGTGCTCACCACCTGCTTTCCAATATCCGAGAAATTGACCATTATGACAAGGGAGGCTTGACGGTCTGGGCAGGCATCAAGTTGTATGGCCGCACATACTTTTATGTCTTTGCAAAACGCACTGTGAAACTGAGGGGAGAGGTGCTGTGAAGTAAAGAGATAAGATCCTGGAGCCCTAGGTTTGCCTTTTCAAGGGTGCAGTTGGCCCCGATTTTATTTTAATGGATGGGAACGTGAGGCCACATATAGAACTTATCTGGTCAACGAACTTCTAGAAAGTGAGGATATTCGCCGAATGAATTGGCCAGTCAGATCTCCAGACTTCATCCCTATAAAGCGTGCCTGGAACGCTCTGAGAAGGGCAATCACTACCCGCAAATCCTCTCCGAGAACCATCCAATGCCTGAAAGAATTGCTGAACGAGTGAGATTAACTGCCACATATTAGCTCATAAATTTCTTTATTTCCAGTATAAAATTACTGTGCGAAGCCCATATATATGTGAAAGGGTGTCACCCTCCCCCCTATTAACCATTTTTTTGTCTATTCTGCAATTGTGGTTTCGTACCTTTCGATTCTGATGAGTTTTACGCAAGATCATGCGTGTGTATCCTAATTGTTGATATGTTTTTTTTTCATTATATCAACCCTACATGTGCATTCAAATTTCTTTAAAATCTGTCTAACAGTTCTAGAGATAATTGATCAAATCTGAAAATTCTCTTAATTTTGACCACCAGTGTAATTATCTATGTGAAGAAACTGTTCTCTAAAAAGAAGTGTACAAAATTATTTACTGATGTAAGTTCACTGCTGAGCCTTTTAAGTCGCTACTAATAATTTTTGCTAGTAAACTTGATCCCCAACTACAAACAATTTTCAGTTAAAACAATTGCAATTACATAATTCTCATTAACCATAACTATTATGTTAGTTTCATTTGAAAATTGTAAATATATATAAGTAAGAATTATTGTAAGAGTTTTCAGGATAATTGTCATATTATTAATTACAGCTAAAATGTCAAAATTCATTATGTATATCAATTATATATGTTTCTTATATAATTGGTTTGTATAATTTATTTATATTGTAAATATTTCAATGCAATCAAAATGCGACATTACGAAAAGATTGTTGGTACTTCTATAGTTGATATGTTGACTCGCAGGTTGCAGCTGAAAGACTTCATTACGGTGAATAGCACATGTATCATTTTTAATTTAATAATATTAGAAAAAAATCATACGGTAAATGTAGCAAATTTAAGTCACGAGGAAAACTTTGCACCAACCTTGATTGATCTTGAATAAACTGCCCTTTGCAAGGCCAATCCGTGTAGCCAAAAAGGTTTGAGGTTCACTGGTTTACGACACACATAAAGGCTTCTGTTCTATGTATTAGTAATAAAAATGCATTTGTTTCTTAATTTGAAATACTTGTATCTCAGTTTATTAAATATATCAATCTTCAGTTCGAGAGAAACAATATCCAATTTTTTCATCTCATAACAGGCTGCGACGACACAATATCTGCTGTTTATAATGTACCTAATACAAACATGCTCGGAAAAATCAATATAAACGAATTTAATATTCACTAGAAAGAGATTATAACCATTTATCTCATATCAGATGTGATGCCAAGAAAAAGATAAGGTAAAATAAATAAATAAATATATTTTGAGTAATATGCTCATTTTATTTTTCATTCTCCGTCAGCTATTGCAAAGTAATTGAACACCTACAGGTAATTGAAAATGAATTTGCGCAGATATATTTAATAAGACTTCCTATACGAATCTAAAGATAAGTTCATATTAATAGAAAATATTTGGGAGAACGACTTTTATGAATTTCTATCATAAAAATGAACAAAATTCTTCTCAGCAATAAAGATTAAAAACTATTCGAAAAAGTTTAGATTAGAAATAAATTTCCTATTCAAATAAATCTGTTTCTCCTATCGTAAAATCATGAATATATTTTCATTTTTCTCATTCTTATTCAAATTTCAGTATCGAAGCAATTTATTTGTTGTCAAGTTTTCGGAATTTTAAGTGTATTAATTAGATAAAAGCCATAATACCTATGATTCTATATAATATTTGAAAAGTATTCTCTCTCTCAGGATTATTGGAGTATGTGAAAATATATTTAGATTTGTGTGTGGGGTGGGAGACTTTTTCCATCACAAATTTAACACAAAAAAAAATCAACCACTGTGGCTTAACTATTAATTACGTAATTAAAAAAACGACTTAAGTACTGTTTCAAATAAAGTAAAAATAATATTAAAGAATTTAGTAACTTTCAAATAAAGGGAAAATATCATTAATGAAACATATCTGCATTGATTCATTCACGCGTTACTTATTTTCTCTCAGCTATTTTGCTAGTGCCAATTCCTTCACTAATAAAATATAACTAAATCATTAATAATGCCTGTTTATACAACCAATATTTTTATATATTTAAGTACTTATTTACTGCATAACACGATTCAATGCTTTACTTTTATTTACCCAGGGGGGGGGTGCAGAACTATAAAAATTGGCTTCCTGGAGGACATCTACCCCAGCGTTCCAAGGAGAAGAATGATTCTTATTTTTATCTAACATAACGAAGTTAATTTGAAAGAAGAATTCTAGAGTTGTAGAAATAATGCCCAGAAGCGCAGGACATCCGGGAATATGCCCTGAATCTCAAACTAGGAGAGATCCAGCACGAGCTTTCTTAAATTCTTTTCCGTTTTTTCAATAGCTGTATCCAAGGGCTCAATAAGAACTATCCTAATGAGTACATAATGTTATGTCCTGAAAAAATGTGCATTTCTAACCATTTAATTTACAGTACTTAGGGTCAATAAAGTAAACTGTACCATTTGTAAGAGTGCAGTTAATGAATCTCGCCATGACGTTGAATTTTTCAAAATACACAGTTTTTTAAAAAAAATTTAGTGGATAATCACCTTTTGGCATTCTTTATATCTAATAAGTTCATAATGAGGCATCCGTAGATAAAAGTATTCCAGTGACAGCTGCTGAGCTCGACTGTACTTTTTCTAAAATTTTAAATATTAAAGATTTACTTAGCCCTTTGCTTCCCGATGACATATTGGTACGTCTTTTAAATTCAAAATTCAGTAATCAAAGACGTAACAGTACGTTATTTTCATTGTCTACCCATTGGTGTAGTAATCCGTCGTAGTCGTTGACGTTTTTCCTGTGTTTTTTCCTCTAATTTAGCATTTAATGTCAAATAGTTTACTTGAAAAGCTATGTGTAGGTCTAAATTAAATTATGTTTTAATTTTTCAATGGATGCAGAAAGTGAGTCCATTAATGGATGATAGTTTGATTGAAGCTGAAAATAATTTTTTTTTCAAACAAATTATTGAGTAAAAACGTTAACACGCGCGTCGTGTTTTATGCATTACTTTTCAAGTGTAGTTTCTAGATGGAATATTACGTTAGGTATATTTATTTTACGATAGGACTAAGAAATTTTATTAAAATTTTCATAGTTTTTCACAACTATATTCAACACGGATATATATGAGTCCAGGCAATAGGGGGTTTTACTAGAAAAATTCTGATCTAGAACCTCTTCTTAGTTTTGGAAGTAGACCTATTTTATGATAACGAATCACTGAATCGAATTTGTAACTTCCTTTCAAGAATTCGTAAGCATTCCTTCAAATTTTAAAAAAAGCCTCCACCTAATCGTGTTTTTATTTCATTTTTTTAAAAAAAAAAATCGGCTTTTTTGCATGATTTATTTTTATTTTTAACACGCGTTTATAAGTTTCACTTGCATGCAACGGAATCTTTGAACTCAATTTTTACCAACTTTAAACGGTTGGATGAATTCGAAATTTTGCACACTTGTGAAGGACTGATCACAATAAAATAATTTCATAATTTTGTTCTATTATTCTGATCAGGATCATCAGGAATAACGATTTCCATATACCATTTCTAGATTTGGCGACTAATTACAGATTTAGAGACTGAAAGATTAAGGTGCAGCCCTAAAAACGAATACACACTTGTGGTTAATACAAATAAAACAAAAAAATTGTTCTTTATGTGAGAAAGGCGAGGGTTGGTGCGTCAGTAATTTCTTACCATAATATAAACAATTCTCTAGTTTTTCTGAAAAAGGAAATAAAAAAAGACTCGTGCATGGGGAAAAAATAATTTATGTTCTTTCTAAATATTTTTTATTTTTATAAAGCAATACGTTTAGAAGGGATGATACGAATTAACATTATAGCAATGTCTTTAAAAGGTGATAATACGATCGACACTTAATATTTCTTCTTACACACTTTTATTAGTTTGACCTGTTTCTATACAGACGGAATCTTTGAAATATAACGTTCCGGAACTCATCCGATGCCCCGTAAATGGAGTGAATAAATATCCTTCAGACCACTGAAGAGCAAGACTAATTCCAGCAGCCATGTAATTCCGGCTCCAAATATCAAACTCAAGGACAAATTCCACAATGTATATAAATGATATTTTAAAAAACTAAAAAAAACACGCTTTTATTGTAGATTGAACTAAAAAATGAATATTGGCAGTTATAGAGACTGCCAATAGAAGTGAAAACTTAGAACTTTTAGTATTAAAATTTTAAATTTTATAATGTTTGAATTAAAATTATCAATTTCAATCTGGTTTCCACATCTATTGACATTCCAAACAACAATAATATGCATGTTTATATGGTTTTTTATTATTCAAATATATTACGGGCTGTACAAGATCATGACAAAATATAAATACAGCTCAATTGAAATAACAATTAATATACAATCATATATTTTTTATGGATAGTATTTGTATTTACTTAAATTTCAATGTACTTGATTTTTAGCATTATTTTAATTGATTGCATCATTGTCATCATTAATTTCAACAATACTTAGACTTTTTGTACTTTCAATCATTTAATTTTGTTCTAAAAAAATACAATAGGTGTATGGTAACTAAAGTAAGAAAGGAAAATGTTTGATTAAAATTTATCTAAGAATCTCGTGTAAAAACCGCATCGATCGCCGTTTTATATTTTGTAGTACTGAGTTTTTGATCATTGGACATATTTAAATTAAGTGTTTCATGTAGAAATTCAATTAGTGGTAAATTTTTATCATCTGCAAAGTTGATATTGAAGTCTCCACTTAAAATCATCGGTACATTATCATATTTTTGGCCAAATCTTTTATCGAGTATTTCAGAACCTTCTATTGTATAAATCATCAAATTTTCGAATAAAAATTGCTGTATCTGTCTCATAGATTTTCCAGGCGAAACATAAACGGCAACCATTAATATGTATTGCCCCTTCTCGGAATTACAACGAGCAACGCATATTTCGCCTATATCAGAAACATTAACACCACTGCTTCTAGTGAATTTAGTATATAAGTCCATATGTGAAGTAATGAAGTGTGACGTATATTGAATATTGTGATAAATAGCTACGCATGCTGCTGGAACTTCGAGTCTTTCATAACTTACAACAAAGTTGAAATTCGGAATATCAAGTGGTTCTTCGTTTTTCCTACGAATTTCCGACAAAAGCAGAACATTTGACTTTTTTACGATACTATCATTTTTTAGGTCAACTCCATGCGCATGCAAACTTTGACAATTGAATGAAAGTATGGATAATCCTTTCTTGTTGAAGATGAATTCTAGAAATGTTTTGGTGACCGTTTGTAGTGTGTTGTTTTGTAACCAATTATAACGTTAGATCCGTTCGATGACTTGTTGATCTTTTATGATGTTTATCTGTTTCTGAAGCATTTAGAGGTGTTCCTGTTCTACCAATCCAAAATTTCGAGCTGCTGCTAATATTTTCTGGAGTAACCAAAAATAAACCTTGAATCCTCGTTATTCTTGTTAAAGCTACGTAAACTAATTCTCTGGGATATTTGCGATCGTATTCGTAGATAATAGCATCATAAGTACCTCCCTGTGATTTGTGAATAGTCATTGTCAAAGCAGAAATTAGGGGAAAATGTTAAGGATCTAAGCAAATATGAAAAACGGATATTTAAAATAACCCTAATTCCCTGACAATATTTTTTCGTAAATTTCTAATAATAAAATCTAATGATATAAAATTAAAGATAATCATTTTGCAAAAAATAGAAGGGCATATATTTTATTTTTGACAATTCAAATTAATAAATGATTTCGAAACATTAAATTTTTAAATAAAATAAAATATTTAATGAAATTAAAGTCGGAGCCATTTTCATTATTTTAAACTAAAGATTTTAATAATATAAGGTAATAAACTACAATTTTGCATTTTTAACCATATTTTAATCTTCAACACATTAACTTGAATTATTATTAGATTTTATAAAATTTTTAATTTCAAAATCCACGATAAAATTATGATTGAACAACTAGATGTCTGTTTTACCACGGTAGTACGAAAACGTCTAAGCCACTGTGAAATACTAATCCGGATGGCGTGATGCATTGCAGAGGTTAAATATTAGAAAATAAATAATACAAAATTTTCAAACGCCAGAATAAATACAAAGATTAAAAATAATTTTAAATCTTATAAAATTTTCAAACGCCAAAATAAATGCGAGTATTTAAAATAATTTTCTGTTATTTATTTTTTATCTTAAAAATATTAGTATATTTATTTATTACTCACTATTATACTGCACAATGATTCTTCAATTAAACGATTCTAATAATAATCAAACAAAAACACTATTTTAACAATGCACAGTATATACACGTTGAACTTTTTACTAAATCCATTCAATTTCCCTTATAAGATATACACAGTACTGTACGTCAGCTGTATAGCTACAGATAAACTGCTATAAGCATGTCGGTGACGCGAATGCACGAGATTTCACCCATCCAAAAAGTGTCTAAAGCGAACAGCACACTGCGCATGCGCCAGTCAGAGCATGTCGGTGACGCGAGCTCATAAGATTTTCCCCTAACAAAAAGTGCCCAACGCCGCTAAAGAAGTTTTCACTTCAAAAATAAATTATAGTTTTAAAAAAACTAATATATATAAACACGCTTTTATAGTGCATCGAACTAAAAAGTAAAAAAAAAAAAAATTCTTAATATAAGAATAAAACGTATAAAGAGAAAATTAATGTCATTGTTGTAAAATCATGGGGTGCTTTGTATTACATTTTTACACGAACTCAGCATTTCGGGATAGAACTTGTAAGAAATTATAACAATTAATATAGAGCACCTCACGCTTTTACCCCAATGACATTAATTTTCTCGTTAATCACTTTATTAGGGTCAAACGTTTCTAGAATTTCCGAAGACGGACAAAATTTGCAACAAAACAAATACTATCATACACTAGTTAGCCTGTAATTCAAATAAATCAGCTGTACAGATACTTGAAAAACAACATCCGTGCGTCATAACTTAAATGTTTACGAACAGCTAGTTGCTAAGATCCACAATATGGATGTTAAAAGAAAGACTTGTTCAGTCTTAAGTTGCATTTTGAAGAAAATAATTCATGCGATGATCTAAATGTAAGTGAAGTAATTGACACGAGAGAGAAAACTACAAGTATTTGACACATTTATTTAAGATTATGATTTTTTTTTGTATCATATGTATCATATAGTTTAGATAATCTAATAAAGAAGTATTTCCTAATTTGAATGTTCTTCACGAACATTTGCATATATTATGCAATATATATTTTTTATTATGTGTATGAATTTTAATGACACTAAAACGTTGTGTCTTACATTTTAGTTTTTAACATAACTGCGCTCACGCGAATAGAATAAAATAAAGTTTTTGTTGTTAGGAAGAAATGCTAAATTTTAGGTATAATAAAAACATTTGTGGCGGATTAAATTTCCAAGACTCCTTTAGAATAAATTAATGCATTACCATCGAATCTTTTCTCTGGCGATGTCTAGAAACTCTCCCAAGACAAATTGCTGCTTAACTTCAGAGTGAATAAGCTAATTACATTTTCAAAGACTTTTGAAGTTTTAAACTTATTTCAACGAGTTCAAATCAAAAGGGAAAAAACAGACCTTTCCTACTCTCTGTCATCCAAGTTAACGTATTCAGAAGAGAACATTTTGTTTTTTTATCAGCTGACATTGGAATTCGCTTGCTTAAAAATTTTAATCGGAATAAAATTTTAGAAAGGGTGTATAATGGTTTTGGGGTTAATGCATCAAATAGTTTGACAGAGATGTTTTCGATTTGTGAAGATTTTAATTATCATTAACATTAGAAAGAGACGATTGCTAGAAGCACGTTTGTAGTTATATGTATTGTGCTATGTCTCAAGCAAATGGCGTTTTTATTTCAAAAAACTAGTTTATAAAAAATTTATTGATTTATGAATAGTGTTTTGAGTTAATTAAAAAAACAAAATAAAGAAACATGGACCAGTTTACTTAATATTTTTTAAGAGTTTTCTCTACGTTTATTTATAAAAGTTGATTATGAATATAGATAGGTACACATTAAAATGAAATATAATGTAAATAAACAGTAAAACTAGTTTTTGTGAGGTATAAAGAGACTGCATATAAATAAATCGCACAAAAAATACTCGAAAGTTTCATAAATACTTACATTTAACAAACAACTTTGTCGACGTACTACATAAAATGTTTTATGCGGTGGAGAGGGACCGCATGAAAAAAATTCGCACTTAGAAAATACGTAAATTATTTACAAGATTTATGAGAAAGTGCTTCCGAACAAAATAAATAATTAAATTACGCATGTAAATATTTTAAAACACTTAATTCCTCACTGTAAGAAAAAAGGAAAGTTTTCAAAATGCACATACGTAATACACTGATACTCGTCGTAATTCAAAGCGAGCATCTCAAAATCGCATTTTTCTCTTGAAGATACAATTTCAATACATTTATTTTTTGGCACCTTTAAGTAAGTGATAAGTTTTTGCGATGACGGTCGGTTTGTCAGTTGCTTGTAAACGCCACGATAACCAGATCTGCATGATCAAAGCTCGTTTTGGAATTTCTAACTCCTTTCGGAATTGGTATCTGTATATTTTCAGAAAATTCTTTTATGATTTGTTAGAAAGCTGGATACCAGCATATATTTTTTCCACTGTTAAAGAGTCCAGTACTTTTTCTGTCTATCTTCATTATTTATCAAACTGTTGATAATTCACTGTCGCAATGAATGCTTTGTTTTCAATCAAGCGCGTGCTGCTAGTGCGTTGAGAGAAAGCATTGCGGAGAGATTGAACGGATTGATTTGAAGAACGTGCTTTGGGGAGAGATTGTTTTTAACAAATGGGAACAGAGCGCCTTAAAATGTATATACGAGGGCAATTCGGAAACTATCCCCCGTTTGGGCGTGGCACTGGAAGTACGGTTTGGAGAGCCCCCAATCGAATGCACGAGTAATCTCTGATCAGGGGCGGCCCTGGGGCCGGACAAACCGGACCCTATCCGGGGCGCCAAGTTTTAGGGGCGGCATTTGGACTGAATTCGAAAAAATTATTCTATAAATTATTCTATATTATTCTAATATTATTCTATAAATTAGGATTGCATTCTCGATACCAGTAAAGTCGAATGAATGGCATTTTGGTGATATATGTATGTATTGAGAAATCAAATTGTAATGAAGTTATTGTTCAAATTAAGTAAAAGTTTTTAAATTTTCTTCCAGTTAAAAGATTGATCGGGAAAAAAATTTCAAATTTAATAGTTGAGAAAAAATTAGGTCTAAATTTGCTAGCTGAGGCAAGCCCAGTGCCGTAACATACAACCCCTGCAGGGGAGGCTCAGGATTCGAGGTTGTCCAAAGGTTTGGTTTTGCAATCTTTTGTAAGATCCGGCTTAGAGCTCAAAACCTGGCATTGCAGGGGGGCTCTAATAATCTCCGTTACGCCACTGGGCAAGCTGACGAAAACGGAGCCTAAATGAGAGGTGACAAATCAGCGGTTTAAGAAAAGAAGTTACATCCGCGAACAATCTACGTGCCATATAGTAACCACTCTTTAAATTTGGCCATTGACGACATGGCAAAAGCATCCTTAGAAGCGTGTAATTTTTTTAATATTGTCCAAAAATGTTTATCTTTTTCTTCATGAACTTTTCGATGGGCCATATTACTGAAATATATAAAGAGCATCATTTGAAAGCCACTAAGCTTAACACGGAGGTGAAGCAGAATAGAAGCTATAAAACTTTTAAGGTATCAACTAGGAGGTATTTATGATGTTTTATTTAGTTTTCATTGGTAATGCTGAAATTGACAACTCTGTAAGATACAAGATCTCTGGATTATGTTCTCTCTTAAGTAGTTCAAGTTACTAAGTTGTATTATTATTTGGTATAAAATCTTAAATTATATAAATCCAATAAGCAAGCTATTGTAGACAAAAGACTGCGATCTACCATCTGGTTTTGAGCTCTTAAAAATTTTAAGGTTTTTTTAAAGATCATCAATCGGCTGTGGCTTTTGATGAAACATTCTACTGATACAATAGAACTTTAAAATTCAAAATATAGTTTTACATTTAACAATTGACCCCACAATTAATGCCTTAAAATGTAGATTTAATTTAATGAGTGCCCACCGGAATTGTCTTCAGTTTTTATACAATATGCATAATTTAAATGATACCTCTAAAATATTAACTAAACACTGTACAAGTTTAGAAATAATGTTGACCAATGGAGAATCAGTGGATGTAAACGTGCTTTATCTAGCAGATGAAATAATGTCGGTTTCTGCTTTATTAGGTAAAAAAGAATGCCCAATTAAAGTTTCAAAACTTATTTCAACTTTAAAATTTGCTGTCTTTGTCAATAAGTGTAGCAAATGGAGAGAAGAGTTTCTTAAAATTATGATTAATAAAAAATTGTTACGATCAACAACTCTTTAGGATACAATAAATGGCTTAGCTGCATTGGCTGTAGATCATACATTAGCTAAACAAGTTGATTTTAAAAAAATTGATCAAAAATTTTTCAGAATTAAAAGTCGGAAAAAAACACAATTTTTTGTTTATTCAATTCCAACTATTAGTTCACTCTCTCTCAATGTTTTATATATATTATATATATCTCGTTAAAATTTCCAATCGTTAATAAAATACTTTTTATTCTTCCACCGAAGTTCAAAAACATTTTTTAAAAATTTTTAGTGGATGACACGTGATGTTAATACAGTTTTTAAAATTTTTTATCCTTTAATTAAATTTTATTTTTTAATTTTAAATTTATTCTGTGTTATTTCTGATGAAGTTACAACTAGCACCAACAGATGGCGCCAGCAAGTTTTTCTAATGAATTTTTTCTTGGCTTCAATTTGTAGTGGATGACACTTAGTATTGCTACAATGTTTTTAAGTATTAAGTCATTTTAAAATTTAATTAACTAAAATAAAAATTTTCTTTGTTGACCTAAGTAGGAATTGACTTAATTTTTTTAGTATTACTTGTTTTTGTTATTTTCTTTGAATTTGTTTTATTTTTGTCTGTGGAGAGGGGCGGCATTTTTCAGTTTTATCCGGGGTGGCAAAACTGCTAGACCCGGCCCTGCTCTGATTCAGTAAGCTTCCAGCCGGCGAGTGAGAGTGTCATAGGGCAAACAGTGTGTTTGCTAGTTAAAACGTGACAAAATGCATGCCGCCATAGAAAATTGCGCAAAATAGGAGGTGCGAGAAGAGATAAGATTTCTTTGGGCTTAAAAAGTGTCAGCAAAGGATATCCATCGTGAATTGTGTGCCGTATACGGGCCAAACAATATGAGTGCAGATGTAGTGCAGGGGTTGTCAACCTATGGTAGAATTCCCAGTGGCACTCTGCAAATTTGTCTACTCTACAAATTTGTCAGTTTGAGTAGATGGAAGTTGATAAACTTGTAATGGACTTTATTTGACAAACTGACATATTTGACATATTCTGAATTAGGGACACTTATGGAATAACGAAAAAATCTAAAAGATAACTCTAAAGATAAATTTACAGCATAGGTTCTCAACGTGGGCGATTGAGGCTTTCAGAGTGGCAGTAAAAGACCAGAAAAATTAGGGGTCGTTGAGATGACACGGTGGGGCCTGGGCAGATTAACCAAATATATTCTAAAAAGAACTAAAAAAAACACCCTGATTATGTACTAACAAAAGTAAACTTTAATACTGTTTATCTTAAGTTGATTGTATGCATTTAAATCATTTCTATCACATGCACAAAAATTCACATATTTTGGTAGTTCGGGAAGTGGATGAAAAACTTAAAAATTACATTACATTCAGACCTACATTAAATAGAATGATATAGTAAATTTTAATTTCTGTAGAGCACGTGTTGTCTTTGTCCTTGAGCAGTAGGAAAAATGTTTCGTTCACTGCATTTCATTACGTATATTATCCAAGAAACATAATTAAATATGTTAACCAGGAATTACGTGTGATTCTTTAAAGGCTGAAACTGTCTATTTATTTTGAAAGCAATAGTTTATTATGAATGACTTCGAATCATCAAAACCCTTGCCTGTCTTAATGACAGGTAAGATAAAACTTTTATTTCACTCTCTTAAATAAAGAGGAAATTCTGTAATGTTTCAATCCCAATGATATCCTATTCATGATTAAAATACATAATATTACACATTTAATATGTGTGGCAATAGCTATTTCAGATTCGCAAGTAAAAAAATTGGCCCTTTAGAAAAAATAAAATAAAAAAATATATTCTATTAGTAATAAAATATTTTTAAAAAATTTAACTTTTGTTTTCACCATGTGTTATGTACGCTCTTATTTCTCTAGAGCGGGAGGGGGCGGTATCGAAATATTTAATAGAAAAGGGGGCGGCATTTCAAAAAAGGTTGGGAACCTATGATTTACAGCAATTTTGTATGTTATTGAATGTCATTGCTGGAGAGATTTAATTCTTAGAAGAGACAAAATTGCATGCATTCTGCTTTGGGCTCTTAGCTCTGCATATCTAAGTACAAAATCTTTCCTCATTTGAAAGATATTTTGAATCTGCAAGGAAATTATTTAACAACTGAAAGCTCATAATCGTGTCAAATTGAAAGTCACAAACTATACCCCAGATTTTTCGATTTGAATTTAGAGCGGTGGACACGCACACAAGTACTAGGTTCACATCAAAAATTTGTTTTTTTATTTAACTATAATGAAGGTAAGTACTTATATTTTATGTTGTCTATTTCTTATTTTAATAAATATGTTTAAAAATACATAATATATGCATAATTTTAATTTTCTTTTATATTTTTGTTGAAGAAATAGTTATATTTTATGCTGTTTATTTTTATGTTAAGAAATATTTTTACAGGATGCCTAATTAATACATAATAAAACTATAAACTTATATTATTGACCTCTATTATCTAACTCTGCATGCATTCTCGCGAGAATCGAATTACTTAAAAAAATATCCTACTACTTGGCACGCTGAATCATATTGGTAGATTGGTCTGATACGCCACTATAAGGTATCCAATCTCTGGTGTAGTGCGTCAATGGATACGCTTTTTCAAGGACGGAAGAACAAATATCCACGAGGAATCATGAATTGGAAGGCCGTCTGTAGTGAGTGCTGATCTCATCAAAGAAATCGATGAAAGAAATTCGTTTACTCGGTAATTTCCCAATCTCTCAACTTTCAGAATACTTTTCAAACATTTCTTGTACATGTATGAGACTGTCACGGAAACATTAGGCTACCGAAAGTTCTATGCTCGATGGGTACCGAAAACGCTCAAGGCCAGTTGGCCCAAGGCCAAGGCCCACAAAGCCAGTTGAAAGGGCACTGCCTTAGAATTTTCCCGGTACCACAGGTTAGAGAAGACTTTTTAAACTGAATAGTAACTGGTGATGAAACTTGGGGAGCGCATGTTAATGCGGTGACAAAACAACAGTCTATAGCATTGGGTCATACCGGTTCTCCAACCAAGCTGAGGAAAGCCCGTTAAATTTTGTCAGAGGAGAAGCGTCCTAGATCGTAATATTAGTAGATTTCTCCAGTAATTTCCAGAAGAATCCATATGGTCACGAACTCGCCAAAAATGGTCGCCAAGACGCCAAAATAATTGCCGAAAATGATGTCAACTTGGTTCTATCACCAAGTTTCCATTGAATCGGATAGGAACGTCGTTGTTTGCGAATATTACACTTTTTAACATAAAACAAATACAACCGATAGTTATATCACATCCCGATATGAATTGTTTACACTATATTTTAAGCACTCATTACACAAAATTCGTAACAATACAACAAACTAATATTATCAAACGCTTTTTTTCTTTATTTGTACGATCTAGATTGTGAATAATATTTCACGATTTTGGGTTCCACAAAATAACTTTATACTTGTCAGTGCAATATATTGCAAAACTAAGTGTGGAATGTAATGAGTTAGATTTAGATGACCGTGTTAAAATTATGCAGTAAAGTGTTTTTTTTTTTGCATTTGTAAAACACCTGGCTATAATGGAACATTTTCAAAAAAAATTAATACCTGTACAATATTTTCCGGAGGAGAAAATCAAACATGAATAGATTAACCAGAAGGCTTGCCAAAAAAAATAATAACTTATCGACATATTAATTATACAATGTAAACCTAATTTCAAGCAGGAACAGCTCTTAAATTTTGAATGGAAATTTACAGAATACACAGAAGTTTATCTCACTCAGTTATAAACATTTTAATGCCATTCTGAATAATGTATTTATGTTTAAAATATTTCTCAATGTATGTGACAACAAAAACAAAACATAGAAACCAATTTACACAGAGGATGAAATGCGACTATAGACAGCTTCAATAAACCTAAACTTCGACAGCTTGTGTAAAGAAATATAAACACATATCTCAGTTACTATACAAGGCAAGGGATTATAGATGAAGTACGAATTAATGCTATTAATGAGGAAACTACATTGATGAACAAAGAAAAATTAATAAAAAAAAGTGCCGTATTTATCCTAAATCTGTTTTTACTTTAGTACCTATAACATGTTTTGATCTACTTTAAATATTATTTTTAAGATATATTAGCTTAACTTTCTTTTGAATAAGATTCTATGGAAACACTTTATAGCTTTAAGGACTCCATGAGTTCACAAAGTTTGAAGACCACTGCCCTATATCATATGAAAAATTAGTAGCATATTCCACATCCAAACCAAGCCTGGAGAGTAAAGGGTCAAACCAGGTGTCTTTCTCTTCAATTTACCGTGATTTAAAGTTAAAGAGAGTTTCGTCATCATTAGACCTCATGTTACTTCGAAGTGCCATGTTAAGATAACTGCTTCAAATTTTACATTTTTTTTATTTTACTTTTAAAAAAAGCAGGGGGCATTTTGCTACATCAATAGAGGCATTATTTATGAGAATTCGATAAATAGAACGCCAGAAAATTGAATTTTAAAATTGTAAGCAAATGTTATGTAACTGTAGTTAAGGTACACCTTCTTCAAAATCTGTATTGTATTTAATATATTTTGTATAAACCCCTAATTTTTCTGTACAAAGAATATGATTTTTCTACATTGAAAATTCTACATTTTTTGGTGCAAAAATTAGGGAAAATTTAAATGAAAAGTTACAAAATTTTAAACTAAACTTTTGCTGTTTGAAATGTTAATTATATCTAGTTTTGATTTTATAAATACTCCGTGTAGTTCTTAAACTATAAATCAAGTAGATATAATACAAAGGAGATCTTGAGGATTATTCTAAATTAAATACACTTCTTGTAAAATAGACATTTCATTTTTCCTAGCTACATATTATTAATATCTGAATGCACACGAATAACTCTATATGTTTATAAATGTTGGTTTTACTTTAAAATACATAAATGTTCATATTTATGAGTACAAAAACAAAGATTCTTTTGTTACAATTTTTAAAAACAGAGTTCCATTTAAATTAGATATCAAATTAACTTCTTACATTATTCGTGTACTTTTAAATCGATTGCCTTTTGTGTATCTATATATGTTAATATGGCTGACAAATATGTATTTTTTAAAAGAATGTTTCCCTAAAAAGAAAACTTGGCAACAGCGAAACTCATGAGCTGATCAGCTGGAAACACGTGATTGCATTTATCACGTGACTGTGAAGTCAAATGAATTTATGAGCTAATTGGCTAGAAATACGTGATTGTCGTTATCATGTGACTGTGATGTCTCATGAATTTATCCCAAATTATTAAAAATATGCAAGATGTATCAATTTTATCTATGGAATTCTGTATTCGAAACATAGAACTATTTCGAAAATGCAGCAGAGCAAATTCAAATACCGCCGCATAATTTACATATTTACATTTCTTTAATATTCTTCTAAGCCGAGTCCACAGAATAAACTCGGACAGACCCCATGAATAAGAATCAACGAACTCCTTTGGAATCACAACGAGATGAGTATCTTTCAACTTCTGTTGAATGCCCACTTTAAAATATTAAATATTTGAAGAGTAATGCCTGGCATCTTGTTACCAATCCAAACCATATCAATATTTACCAAGGCTCTCTAAAAGCTATGGTAAAACTTCTTCAGTGTTGTTTAAGCCATTTTTTCCCTTTCCGCGTCCCTATGTAGAGCTACGTTTTATTGGAGGAAACGACGGAATGACTGTGCTGGGGGAATTCTCTGAAAGTTTCCTACCGATCTATTTTCGTGTAAGAAAAGTAAAGATGACATTCCAGTTTTCTGAATTTAAAAAGAAAAGAAAATGTACATATCCCATTCTTCGATCGATTTTTGTATTCTGTAATAAAAGTAATGGAAATTTGAAATAGTTAAAAGCTTATATACTTAGGGATTCTTTTGAATAAACTATGACTGCACTTAAGTTTAACTAAAAAAAAAAGATAAAAAAAATGTATTCAAATTATTATATTGTAAATAGAGTTTGTTTATTCAGTTGAAATGTCGATTGAATTTAACATTATTTTAAAAATTATAGTTTCATTAAAATTAGAAACTGTTTATATTATTGTTATTGATAATTTAATGAGATATACTGTTCCAATTTAAAAAAACACTGCCAAAACAACATATAATTTTTTTCCTGAGTTGTCTTCTCCCTTCCCCATCTACCCAACGATTGATTATTTACTTTCAATTGCATAGTTTTTGCCTGACGTTAAATTAGTTGCAACTCATTTGATTTGAAAAAAAAATCCCTCACTCTAAATCAGTGGTTTCCAAAATAATCCTACTCCAGGGTCCTCGATATACAGGGGTCCGTAGAAGATTAAAATTGATATGGAGGTCCTTGAACAACGTCAGGTGGTCCGTGCAAGGTTTTCTATAAAATTGGAGAGAAAAAATTGATCCATTTTTATTTTTATGGAAATTTTAATGAATAACAATTGAACCCTTTTGCGTGTGACATACTCAGATCCCAAACACCTTCAGAATCCATGCTAATACAGGAAGATCTTATTGAAATATCTACAAATGAGAGACTTAAACCAATGTTTGGAAAAGGATACCCAAAATTTTGGTTACTAAAAAACAGATCCTTATTTTACATCCTGTATTACGGGCACAGAAGTTATTGACTACTTTCTTTCAATTTAGTACAACGTGGATTCACAGCCGTAAAAAGCCTCACCACAAAAAAAAGAAACAGACTAAAAATTAGTACTCGTGGGGATTTGCGGTTGCTACTCATAAACAATGAGACGAACATGTAAATATACTCATAATATTTCATCAAGTTCATCCGCCATTATTTTTTTTAGTTTTATTTTAAGCAGAGTTATAACTTCAGTAAATAATTCTTCAAAAAACGTTTTTTTTTTTTTAAATTTGTAATTTTTACTATGCATTTATGTAGCCTTTTCACTTGGAAGTCCTTGGGAAAAAGTTTTGACTTTAAAAAGGGGTCCGCGTAGGCAAGTTTTTAATACAAAAAAATTAGGAACCACTGCTCTAAATTAGGGCGAGCATTACTGGCGACGAACCTCATAATTTCGAACGAAGGGCAATGATGAGGACAGCACCCGAGCTGGTACTCCATTTTCCAAATTACGACACCATCCCAAGATGAGCACTTTGGTCTTCAACAATTATAACTTACATTAGACTCTTGACAGGACGGGGCTTCATTGACACCAGGACACGAACCTAAGACCATTCGGCTATTTGGTCATTACATCTGCCTCGTCCATCTTCGGTATAATTCTTATGGGTTTATTGTGTGAGGCTTTCTTTTTGATTCAAAGAAATTTCAATAAATTTGATAACGAATTGATTAAATTATGAATTAATGTTTTTCTAATAGATTGCTTTTTTATGAAGAGCGCATTTGAAAGTATCACGAGGCTTATACTAATAAAAAGATCTCTTATAAACCTCTGCAGCTGTATTCCCTAGACTCATTCCCCCCAAACATAAGAACTTTCAAAGAAGAATTTATTATACATAGACTTTTTTATTCGATTGGTATTTAGAGACATCACAGAATTCGAATTCATGAATCAGTTTGAGCAAATGGCCCTAAGCTTACAGTCGCAACCTGTCGTTACACGAAATTTCCACGGTCTATGTAGTGGTTACGATCATAATCTCGTTGCCGGCGTGTCATGAGTTTAAGTCCTTGCGCCACTGAAGATCTGCCATATAAAAGGGCTGACGCACGTTATATCTGCCATGGCTCAGTCATCTCTCATTGGTATGATGTGGTAATTTGGTGAGGGCTCAAGTGACGTCCTGGTCACTTGACGTGATTCAAAATTACGAGGTCCATCACCAATAACCCTCGTGTTAAGAATAGTTGACTCCTTTCACCGTCCAGAGAGGGCGCCACGAACTTAACTTCGTTTTCCGGAAACCGATGTGAGTTCGGCGGGAAAATGACATTCCATTCGGATGATTCGGTTGTACTGGTCGCCATTCTTGTGATTATGTTTTAGTGAAATGTTTTTTTCTTTTATCGTACATGTAAAGGCATAAGTGTGTGTGTGAAGCAAATATATACATGAAAAGTCGACTTGTTAAATCATTGGAAGTTATTTATTAATAATCTTCATTTATATATTGCATTATTCAGCTTTATTTCGAAATACTTCCACAGTGTTCCTATGCCCAGCATGAAAATGGCGGTAAGTCAAAATCCGTTCGTTATACAATTCATAATTGCATTCTACATCAAACTCAAAATCTAAAGTCTCATTCTCATTCAAAACATGTGGTCCGTCGAATCGCGGAGTTATTGATGTGATTTATTCTTTTTATTTTAATTATTCGTTTCATACTCGATATTCTTATTCTAGTGCATTTATTCTGATACGAATTCTTGAAGTATTCTTATACATTCTGATTGATATTATTTATTATTTGATTCTAGACTTATTCTTTTGTTCTATTTTGTGTAAATATTTTTTGATAGTTGTGTATTTGCATTGTGTAGGCATTTGTTATTATTGGTATAGTTGTGTATTTTGTGTAGAATTTTAAAATTTCATTCATAAATCATGGCTCCAAAACAGTCGAAAAATAGTGGTAAATTTGATTTAATTATAAAAGAATTAAAAGTTTTTGAAAGTAGAATAAATAAATGCGATGATAATAAATCACGCATACGTGTTTTAAAAACCCAAGTGTTGCAATATGAAACTAGATTAACTGAAATATTCGGTGAATTGTCAACGCATGAAAGTGATGAATCATTTGACATTTATATGAAATATAAAGATATGTTATTCAATTGGGTTGTTGACCTGGAACAAAAATATGAGGTTGAGGAAGTAAAAAATAGTATTCATGTAAAGTCTTCAGTAGTTAATTTACCAAAACTTGAAGTTCCGCATTTTTATGGAAATTGCGAGAACTGGATTTCATTCAAAGAGCTATTTAAGTCTTCTATTCTAGATAACAAATCAATAAGTGATCTTGAAAAATTGCAATATCTGCAGGCTTCTGTTCGCGGGGATGCAGCCAAATTAATTCGGGGTTTTGCAATTACTGTGGACAATCTGAAGAACTGTTGGGATATACTGTGCAGTTGGTATGAAAACAAACGACAATTAGCTCTTAGCCAAATAAATAAGCTATTTAGTATTAAGATATCCAGGGCAAATACTTCAAAATTGCTTTTGGAAATAATAGATATTTGCAATGAAGTCATTCGAAATTTAAAAACTTTAGATTTAGAAACAAATTCATTAACAGAGTTGATCATAATCAATTTTCTCATTTCAAAAGTGGATGCATGTATTAGGCAACGGTGGGAATTATCTTTGGAAAATAATAAAATTCCCATTCTTGAGGAATTTAGAGTTTTCATTGAAAGAGAAGCTCGTGGTCTGAATGAGTTAAACTTTGTAAAACCTGACATTAAGAAAGGTAATGTTAAACCATTAAATTCATTTAACAAATCAAATGTAAATACTACTGTTGTCAAATGTAACCAAGTAAAATCAGGGGTAAAATTAGATGTTATTAAAAGTAACAATTGCCTTCTATGTTGTCAAAGCCATGCCTTATTCAAATGTCCAACTTTTAATTCTATGAAGGTAAATGAAAGATGGCAAGTGGTACGGAACAATAATTTATGTACCAATTGTTTGAGGAGTAACCACAGGCTTGACACATGTAGAATAGGATTCTCGTGTAAAAACTGTTCTGAAAGACACCATACATTATTACACAGATATTCAGTCAGTCCTTCAGCAGATACTCAAGCAAATTCTGTTGTGACAGTGTCTAACAATTGCACACAATTGGCAGAAGGTCACGTATTGTTGTCCACAGCATTAATAAATGTTAAATCTAAACATGGTCAACAAATAACTTGCCGTGCTTTGATAGACAATGCTTCTCAAAATTCTTTGATTTCCAAGCAATGTGCTGATCGCTTAAAATTGCCATTAAAACACACCAGTCATAAATTAGTAGGTGTAAATGAAACATTTGCTGAAACTTCATTATATTCAACAAATTTGGAATTTTTTTCTTGTGTTTCCTCTGATAAATTTCAAGTAAAAGCTTTGTTAGTCTCGAAAGTCACTTCAGCTATGCCAAACTTTCCAATTAAATATCATGAGTGGCCTCATATCAAAGATCTAACTCTTGCTGATCCAACGTTTTATATTGAAAATGAAATAGACATTCTTCTAGGTGCTGATGTTTTTATGACAATAATTTCAGGGACTCCTATAATGGGACCCAAAGGTACCCCATCAGCATTGCCAACAAAATTAGGTCATTTATTGTCAGGTACCATAAATACACCATATAATCAAAATTCATCCCTAATCTGTCACACCCTTTTAAACATAGACCATTCTTTGAAACAATTTTGGGAACTTGAATCTGTTCCTAAGGAAATTCCGTCAAATGATGAGGATGAGCTATGTGAGTCTATATTCGTAAATTCTCATATTCGTAATGCTGATGGTAGATATATTCTAAAACTGCCATTTAGAGATGATTCAAGTCTTGGAGATAGTAAGGAGGATGCATTAAAACGATTCTATTCTCTTGAAAGAAAACTTCACTCTAATAATCAATTAAAGGAACAATACACAGAATTTATGGAGGAATACCAAAACCTTGGTCACATGACGCCTCTCGCATCAGATGTAAAATCTCCACATTATTTCTTACCACATCATGGTGTGATTAATGATAATAGTTCCACAACCAAATTAAGGGTGGTGTTTGACGGCTCATTCAAAAGTACAAATGGAAATTCTTTGAATGACATTCTGCTGACTGGTAAAAAACTACAGTCAGACATTTTTCTAACTTTACTTAAATTCAGATTCTTCCCAATTGCTTTTTCTGCTGACATTGCAAAAATGTATAGACAGATATTAATATCACAAGATGATGTATGCTTTCAACAAATATTTTGGAGGAAGTCTCCAGAGGAACCATTAGGGATTTTCAAATTAAATACAGTTACCTATGGTACATCTTGTGCCCCATTTCTTGCCATCCGAACTTTGAAACAATTATGTGAGGATGAAAAACATCGTTTTCCACAGGCAGCTAAGCTCGCAAAAGATCATTTCTATGTTGACGATTTGTTAGCCGGTGCTGACTCATTGGACTCGGCTAGGAAAATTGTTCACGAACTGCAAAATTTAATGTCAGCCGGTGGATTTGAGCTGCGAAAATGGTCATGCACTCATCCAGAAGTCTTGTCAGACTTGCCAAACAGTCTAAAGACAAATATTTCCTCACATTCATTTGATGATGAGTCCACCCAGAAAATTCTTGGCTTATCTGGGATCTAAACGAGGATTCTTTAAAGTAAGAGCAGTCTTACCAGACCAGGTATCCACAAAGAGACAGATGCTATCAATCATCGCACGCATCTTTGATCCTCTGGGGTTTGTCTCTCCCTCAACTATAATTTTAAAGATTATTCTTCAAGACCTGTGGAAGGCAGGGCTTGACTGGGATGATGAGATATCATCAGACATTCTTAATAGATGGAATCGGTTTCAAGCAGAAATTTCATGCCTCAAACAAATAAAAGTTCCCAGATATGTTCAAACACTAAATGCTAAACACTGTGAAATTCATGGGTTCTGTGACGCCTCTCTAAAGGCATATTCAGCCGTAATATACTTACGTGTTGTTCTGATTCGCCACACTTATTCTTAATGGTTTCAAAAACTCGTGTGGCACCTGTACAAACAATATCATTACCTAAATTAGAGCTTTGTGGTGCTCTGCTTCTGGCTGAACTTCTAGATACATTTAAGAGATCTCTTAACATCACTCACGATACTTATTTATGGTGTGACTCAACAATTACACTGAGTTGGATAAATAATCCACCTGTAAAAGGAAATCAATTTGTACAACACAGGGTTGGGAAAATTCATACACTAACCTCAAAAGAATCTTGGCATCACATTCCGGGAAAATTAAACCCGGCAGATTGGGCAACAAGAGGCCTCTACCCGAAACAACTTCTTGAAAATTCAGAGTGGGTAACTGGTCCAAAATTGGCTTCATGATTTCCATCCTTCTTCCAATTCATTTCTTCCTTTCTCTGAACAGCCAGTTCCACTTGTTCCTATTGATCAGTCTGAATCATTAAGTGACTCTGTTGTTCTTTCAACTGGTGTTGATAATTCTCTTAGTTTCTTGGATAAGTTTTCCTCATACATGAAAGTAATTAGGACTGTTGCATGGATATTCAGATTCTACCATAATTCCAAATCAGTGTCCAAAGTTACTGGCCTTTATATACACATGAATTAGAAACCTCAATCAAAAGGTAGTCAAATTGTTACAAAATGGAGAATACCATACAGAACTTAATCTCTTGAAATGTATATAACAAGCCTCTTCCCAAATCTAGCAACCTTCAGTCTTTGAATGTATTCCTTGACTCTGAGGGAATTCTTCGTGTCGGAGGACGTCTTCGTCTCCAACAAACTCTTAAATTTGAACAAAAGCATCATATGCTCATACCAAAAAATATTCACTTTACAAGTCTAATCATTAGACATTTTCATAGGGTCAATTTCCATGCTGGGCAGGAACTAGTTTATCCCTCATTCGTCAGCAGTTTTGGATACCTAATGGTAAATCAGCTGTCAGAAAAGAACTACACAACTGCGTAGACTGTTTTAAGCTTGTGGCGAAGCCTGTCTCTCAAATGATGGGTGATCTACCCATCGAACGAATCACCCTTGTCGTGCTTTTGAAAAAGTAGGCATTGACTTTGCTGGACCTATCACGACAAAGTGCCAACATACTCGCAAGGCCAGCAACTTCAAATCTTACATCTGCCTCTTCATCTGCATGTGTACTAAAGCAGTGCACCTTGAACTCGTATCTTCGCTATCAGCAGCAGCATTTTTATCAGCACTGCGTCGATTTGTGTCACGCCGTGGTTATCCATCAGACATTTATTCTGACAACGGTACAAATTTCGTTGGTGCTTCAGCTTACTTGAAGGACTTGTTTAAATTACTTCACAACTCTAATGTCCAGGACTATTCGTCAAGCAAAAACATTCAGTGGCACTTCATTCCTCCATATGCACCAAATTTCGGAGGTGTGTGGGAAGCCTCAGTCAAACTCACAAAGCATCATTTGCTCAAAACCTTAAAAGCGGCTGTGCTGAACTTTGAAGAGTTAGCTACAATCCTGTGCCAAATCGAGGCGTGCATAAATTCACGTCCTCTTTATCCGCTATCATCAGACCCTAAGGATCTCCAGGTGTTAACACCCGGACACTTTCTTATCGGGTGTCCCTTGCTTGAACTCCTGATCACAGTCTGACTAACCAATCTTGAGTCTTCATTCTAGGTGTCTCTTCTGATGAAGTTGAAAAGATGTTCTGGTATCGCTGCAGCTCTCCTACCTCAACACCTTGCAGTCCCGAACCAAATGGATGCAGGGCCAGAAAGACTTCACGGTAGGATCCCTCGTCCTAATCAAGAATCCAGCCTCTTTCAGCACCAGGTGGACTCCCGAAGGATTGTGGCCACACATCCTGGAGCTGACGGAATATGCCGTGTCGTCACTATCCAGACTTCACGTGGAGTCATGACAAGACCAGTCTCTCAAGTTGCAGTCTTGCCCCTACCACCATCGACTACATCATCCCGCCCCCGGAGGATGTAAGAATAGTTGACTCCTTTCCCGTCCAGAGATGGCGCCACGAACTTAACTTCGTTTCCGGAAACCGATGTGAGTTCGGCGGGAAATGACATTCCATTCGGATGATTCGGTTGTACTGGTCGCCATTCTTGTGATTATGTTTTAGTGAAATGTTTTTTCTTTTATCGTACATGTAAAGGCATAAGTGTGTGTGTGAAGCAAATATATACATGAAAAGTCGACTTGTTAAATCATTGAAGTTATTCATTAATAATCTTCATTTATATATTGCATTATTCAGCTTTATTCGAAATACTTCCACAGTTTCCTACGCCCAGCATGAAAATGGCGGTAAGTCAAAATCCGTTCGTTATACAATTCATAATTGCATTCTACATCAAACTCAAAATCTAAAGTCTCATTCTCATTC
>BMAO01006296.1:0-21014 GCA_019973975.1 Trichonephila clavata | reverse complement strand
TATTTTGAATTTTACTTTTTAAATCATTAAACTCTATATTCAACTCACAAAAAAAGTTTTTTTTTTACTTAGTTATGGTTTCCCAGTACATTTCCATTCACCCATGAACCCAAGCCTTCTCCCCCACTGCCCTAATATTTTGTTGCTGTTTCAAAGACTTTTCTCGAGGATAAGAGCCATTGAAAGATTTGTGCACAGTGGTATGGTGACAAACCAACTATATTTTTTAAATATAACATTTTCACGAGAAATAAACAAGTTGTTGATCCATGTTTGTCTGTACGTAATAGTCAAGCTCCCAGATGTCTTGAAACCACATATATTCTTTTGATATTTTTTGCATGAGAGACATGATGATTAACTACAAATAAGGATTCACCATTAAAATGGTTATCACTTGACTGTTATTGGTTATCACTAATGGTTACAATTAAATAAAGGAAAAAAGTTATCTGGCAATTCGTAACTGTACAACATTGATAGAAAAATTGATATATGTGATTGTTTGACTTATTTAATTTCTCACAAAATTTTTAATGCATTGTTCGAAAATAATTAAATATTTTAGTGCATCGGGCCACGACCTGGCGACTCAGAAATTTTCGGCGGGACGCAGATTGAGTATTGCTGGTGTAGAACCTTCTTTTTTTTCTTTCAGCGAGAGATGAAGGAAAACAAACGTTGAATTAGAATGCAGAGTCACAACATCTCTTTCAAAAGGAAATAAAGTTTTCATTTTTTAAAAAAAAATTATGCAACCAGGAATAAAAGTAAGTGCTCTGTAAAGGAAATTTTTTTATAACCAACTATAAAAAAGCGAGTATTCACATAAATAAATTTTATAATATCATGTTACTATGTTTTAAAAATATTTGTAATATTAGAAATTACATGAATGGATTCATAAATATGAGTCCAGGGGAATGAAAAAGATATGTTTTTTTTCACAGTTACTCCGTACTGTAAGGATTAGGTACAGGGTTTTTGACTTCTATAGAGAAGAATGTGCTGACCAGATTGATGGCGTTGCCTCTTTAAATCTTCTCTGTACTAAGGACAATCGATATTGGCTGTGTAGTGTATCTTACGACATAGAAGCTATTTATATTCTACATCAAGAATATCAAATATCATTCTCTTTTTATCTCTAAACCCTATTTATATTTACAATTTTTTGCAGCTTCCTGGTTTAACTCTTAGTTTACATATTGTATACTTTCAGGTTAATTTCTGTTTTTTATTTTTATTTTATTTTATTATTTTTGTAGCAAAAATGATATCTCAATAAAATCCAATAATCTATCTCCCCCCCCTTTTCTTCTTTATTTATTTATTTTTAACTGCTGCTATCTTCTTTTATGTTTCTTTAAAAAAAAAAAAAAATGGGGAGGAGATCTGGAAGGAAAAAAAGTAATCCTCCTTTTGATGAATCATTTCCTTTTTCTGAAAACTGAAGAACCAATGGCGGAAAATATCAACAGGAAGTGGTGTGTCATCAACTGAAATTTGATTCCAAAGAACTATTTTTTTTAATGTAATTATTTATGCTTCCTGTTTTCTGTCTTTTTTTTTTTTGTCTTTTTGGTGCATTTGTTTTGCATATTTTTATATTTCTTTTGTATTTGTAAAAAGTTGAATTGTTTAAAATGTAACTTTGATCATTTTTTTGCAATAAAATCTGGATGTGAGGGTGGTTGTTTCCGAGGATCGGTTGTAGCTCTAAACCTCTTCGGGTGAGCTCGTTCTCTGGCATTCATCATCATCTACATCAAGAAAATCCACCGGCTGGACCGGTATTGCGCTCGCAAACTTGGGCGTACGAGGCCATGCGCAAACTAACTACGCCACCCAGACGGCACGTGAACAACGTTTATAGGATGCCTCAATAGCCTATTGGCATCGGACTCGTTATGAAGAGGAGTTAATGCACGTTTTAAATTTTTCAAAGTATTCAGCCCTTCCATTAGCCTATCTTTAGAAAAGCTGATCATAAAGACTGAAAATTTAATTGTTACTTTTTTTTCCAGCTATAAATGAAGAAAATCAATATTGAATTTTGCAGAATTACTACAGCTTTTTAAAATAGGAAATAAGGCTTCATTTTTTTAATCAAAATTATGCACCAGAAATAAAGTTAAGTACTCTCTATAAAAGAAGTATTTTGAAAAGTTTTGTTTACCATTATAAAAAAAACCAGTTATAATTATATTCAATTATTAACGTGCAATTTTAAAAAATATAGATTCAACAACCCAGATATTCAAGACTCATCACTGGAATAAGAGTTCTGATTTTCCGTGAAGCTAAGGTTAAGTTGAATGGATCCGTGAAACTGTAACTGAAGCAGAGCAACCATGACGAGGCGAAAGCAGCAGCGTCCCACACAACTTGAAAAACCTGAAGAGATTGATTTATTCTCTGCAAAATGCTGGCAGACACGCGAACTTTCCCCTTCGCAACACACTAAAGAACGCACAAGAAGGCAACTGCTCCATGGAGCAGGCGAACGGAGATGACATCTCCGATCCCAACGATCCACCGGCGGATACTACTTCCCTGCCTCCAAACGTGCACTGCGCACGTATCCGAACCCTACAAAAGTCAATAAGACAAGATGAATCCAATATACGCTTTCAACAAGAGCTGATCGACGTAGAAGCTTTCGATCCACGTGACACTGATGCAGCACAGTTGCAGTCCTACATCCAAGCCAAAGGGCGGCGGAGCTCGACTACAACATGAAGATGGGTGAGTTAAAGCTTTACTTTCCTTGCCAGTAAAAAACTGCAGCCATAACACGACAAACGGTTTAAATGCTGCCCGTTCTTTAAAAAAAAGAGCAGCGGAGTCCTGCATCCTCCCTGCCACTTTAAATTCCCAACTTAGGGAGACTACCTCCAAAAAGCCCAAACCAAATGAAACCGAAAATAAAAATCAAACGGCTAAAGAGTTGCCTGAAAACACCATAGCTTTAAATAAACCCTTCAGTGCTCCAAATATCGAAGAAAATAAAATGGAAGTCGTCGACTCAGACCCCAACCAAGCCCCCGGCGAAAATCGACCCAAACGCGAAGTTAAACTTATTATGATCCGTTATAAAACAAATTACAACCTGGTTCTTAAAGAATTAAATAAAAAATACGCAAACTCCATCAACAAGCTCATAGGAGAATACATAAGAATTTCCCCAATCTCTGAGGATCAGCACAGAGAAATCACCGCCCCCCTCAAAATGAATGGAGAGGAATTTTACGCAATACCTCCCCCTAGCGAAAGACCATAAAAAGTAGTCCTTAAGGGACTACCACCGTCCACCGATATCGATAAATAAAAAACGATCTAGCTAACCAAGGAGTCGCGGTTAGTAAAGTTGCTCAACTAACGCAACGAAAATCAAAATTCCCCCTACCCATGTTTCTAGTGGAAGTTAGGAAAAACGTCCCAGACAGTCGGGACATTTTAGACGTTAGCAACTGCTGCTATATGTCCATCACTTGGGATTCGTTCCGCCGCAGACCGGGAGCAACGCAGTGTTACAACTGCAATTACTTCCACCACAGTTCGCAATACTGCGATATCAAAACTAGGTGTCTGAAGTGCGCTCAGGAACATCGGACAAGCGACTGTCCAATCAAAGAAAGAATAGAAAACCCAGAATGCATAAACTGTAAAACCAAAGGCCACATGGCCAACTCAAAACAATGCCCTAAATACCCCAAAACAAACCCAAAGAAAGGAGATCCCATCCAAAATAACACCACCCAGAACAAACCTAACGCTAACCAAACCCAAAATACCCCAAAGCCAGTAACCACAAATAACTCCTACGCAAATGAAGCTAAAATAGGCCACCAGAGGTCAGCACTTAAAACGAATGTGAGCAGATGACTAAACGTTCTGAGCCCGATTCCACTACAAAAACCCAAAATCCTTCCCCATGATCTGAAATCATTCTCGCAATCAGTGAATTTAGAAACTTTTTCTCAAATCATTAGGGAAAGCTCTCAGAAACGCCACTTCAGAAGAAGAAAAAAGTCGGCATTTTTTACGAGGCAGTGGCCTCAAGTGGCGTGTGATTTACGGAGTTCCTATCCCGAAGGGGATGTACCTCCACATCAGAGTACTTAGACTAGGTTACTGAAATTAGTGTTGCTTAAATTAAAAATTAGAGAGAAAAAAATTTAGAAAGAGGATAATTAATGGGCAGTGGCATTACGCCTGCTAGAGATAGCGAGCGGACGAAGTCCGTTCGCCTTGATACGATTGGCCCCTTCGATAGTTTTCCCTGGGTGGGCAGAGCCTCCCAGTGATTTGATTGGCGGATCCACTCAATCCTATCGGTGGGCGTGGAAAACAACTGGCACGTTCGGTGGAAAAGTGAACGGCCGGAACACATGATTTCGAACAACGTACGTTGTAAGAAAACCAGAGAAAAGAAAAACTATGGGAAAAAGAAAAATAATTTTGAATAAAAGTATTTTATTTGAATCCAACTTGCTCAAATGCCGGCTGAAAGCTATGATTTAAAAAAAGGAACATCGCGAACGGGCGCCGTGTCTACTCACGATGAAGAGAGAGTTAAATAATGAGGGAATGAAGTCATTTACAAAATGAATAAATAAATACAAGAGATTAAGGACAGAAATAAACAAAAGCAAGTCCCGTGCTACCATCTGGTGGCGGGGGAAATAGACAAAGATAATCCAAGCGCAAAATTGAACCGAAGGGGATACCCTCTCGATTCATGACCGCGTGGATCATGCTTCAGAAAATAGTTAAACCATGACTCCCAACACGGCGCTATAGTGATTACAGGAGTGAGTGGGGAGTTAAACGTTAAGAACGAAGTAATAAAATTTAAAGAAAAAATAAAATTTTTATACTAATAATTTTTAAAAGTTCCCAATGCATTTCTAGTAAATTACACCCTAAGCCGTTTGGCGAAGGGGAAATTCACGAAATGCTGGTCGAGAAGAGCTCTTGGTCTTTTGAGCGAGGAAGACACTGCCGGGTCATAGGCAGGCTGATTTTGGATGAGTTCGTTGGGAACTTGTGGAATTTTGTCAAAAAATCGCTTTGAAATATTTTGAATGTAAGGAAGAGTGGGTTGAACTTTTAGATCGCGGTAAATGACTTCATTTCTAACATACCAGGGAGCATTCACTATCTGTCTCAAAATAGAGTTAGAAAGCGTGTGCAGTCTACGGATATGATACATGCCGGCGGTACCCCAGATGGGAGAACCGTACAGCATGATCGGTCTAATGATTGAGTTAAAGAGCAAAACCTTGTGCCTGATCGCTAATTTGCTCTTTTTAGAGAGAAGCTGCTTCAGCATACTATGAACAATGTTCGCCTTTCGGCGAGCCTGTTCGATGTGATGGGCAAAAGTTAATTTTGCGTCTAGAAACAACCCTAGGTATCTGTAAACATTTACCCAGGGGACGGGTTGGCCGAAAATGGTGACAGGGGTTAGGCCCACTGGTAATTGATTTCGCCTCGTGAACATAAGGCAGGCACTTTTGGAGGCGTTAACTTTAATTTTCCAGTCCGTGAGCCAGAGCTCAAGCAAAGAGACGTAATGTTGAAGATTAGAGATCACCACGGAGAATCTCTTATCTTGTGAAATAATGGCAGTATCGTCCGCATACATTGCTAAATGGACGAGATTAGCTTGCGGGATATCATTTACATACAAGTTGAAGAGCAGCGGAGAGATCAATGACCCCTGCGGGATGCCGCTTCTGATTGGTCGAGGGGAGGAGAGCGTTTTTTCTACTCTCACTCTGAATGAGCGCGCGGAGAGGAAGTTATGAATGACCTTGATCAGGGGAGCCGGAAAATCAAGTCGTATGAGCTTGATTATTAAGCCATCGTGCCAAATTTTGTCAAAGGCTTTGGCTACGTCCAGAAAAAATATACCCGTGGCCTCAAACTTGCCGAAGCCACTGTGAATCAACTCCGTTACTCTGAGCAGTTGGTGAACTGTCGAGCATTTGGGTCGAAAACCGCACTGCTGAGGTATAAGTAAATTAGCAGCAGCGCAGTGTTGATTCAGGCGCCGGAGAAGTATAAATTCGTATACTTTGCTCAGACTACTTAAGAGACTGATGGGACGGTAATTTTGGGGAAGGTCAGGATTTTTATCCGCCTTCAGGATAGGGATGACCACGGCAGTTTTCCAGGTGCTAGGGAAATAATTATACGTAAGAAGACAATTACAAAGGCAGGTAATAAATAATACAAATTTTATGGGGAGATTTTTGAGCATACAATTAGAGACTTGATCAAGACCTGGGGATTTTTTCAGCTTCAACTTGTTGATGAAAATTAATATCTCCGAAGGCGTGGTTTTTTCAATTTCTTGGTCATGGTGTGTAGAGAGGAAGTTCATTACCTCTGTGTGTGAGCGTTGGACGAGGTCGTCATTTCCAACGTCTTGGTTTGGTTCGAATTGTGTTTGCAAGCTATCCGCTATCACTTCCTCCTTTTCAATGTTAGCGATAGCTGTACTGTCCAATGACCCCACAAGGGGGGGGGAATGGTTTGAAAAGGCTTACGTAAGTGGGAGGATTTCCTCCAAAGGGTGTTGTCTAAAGGCGAGAGTGCCTCAATGTGTTTTTCCCACTGAATGCGGGAATGGTGTTGAATGTCTTTTGCAATCTCACGACTGAGGCTACGGAATTCAGAATAAGAATCATGGCATCTATTTCTTTGCCAAATTTTCCGCAGCCGGTTGCGCTGACGAATTTTGAGTTTAACTTCAGGGGAGAGAAACTTCGGAGGATTATTAAATTTTGGTTTTTAAGCCTCAGCGAAAGCTTCGGAAAATTTTTGGTTGAGTTGGCCAATGGCCGACTCGATATTTTCTTCGCTGGTGAGGTCTAAGGATGGAAGGGGTTTGTTATCTAAGACAAATTTAAAATTATTCCAGTTTGTGATTAATTGCTCTGGATTTTTAATGAGAGAGGTATTTAATTTAAATTCTAAAATAACAGGATAGTGATCAGAGCTGAGATCGTTAAGGACTCTGATACTATAGTTAAAAGGGATGTGCTTAAACACAGCCAGGTCGATAATAGAACCACTTTGCCCCGGTTTGGGAGCATGCGTGAAGGATTGTGGGGCGGCAATTTTCGCTCCCGAAGGTTGCGAGAAAGATTGAAGAGTTGCTGCCCGAATCTAGTCGACCTGGCATTGTGCCAGCTCGTGTGAGCTGCGTTAAAATCACCAGCGATGATTAAATTGCTGCCAGAATTAAAAACTTTTTTAAAATCCTCCGAAGGGAAGTGACGGCGATTTGTCGCTCTGATATATGCCGAAATAATGTTAATGGGTGGGAAATTATTAATTTTAATTTGCACAGCAGTGGCGTCCATTCCTTGCATGTTAGGAAGGGGGACACTGTTGTGAACGATCTCATTTTTACAGTAGATAGCGGTGCCGCCTTGTGGCCTGAGGTGAAAAATACTAACTCTATCGTCTTTGTAGAGACGATAGTTAGCGATCTGGGGGTTGATACCTGGTTCGAGCCAGGTTTCTTGAACCAAAAACAAATCAAGGTTTTGCTCATGAACAAAATCTCTGGTTTCATGGATTTTGTTACGCAAAGAACATGCGTTCCAAAATCCAATTTTCAGTGTATTCTGCACGTGCGCTGGGAAAGTTAGGCCGGGAGGGAGCGAAGCCTGCAGTAGGCTTCTAATATAATATATGTCTTATCACTTCCGCAGATGCCGTGCGGAGGGTAGGTAGAGAATTTTTGAAAGCTTTACAGAAGACCTGTTTATCAACGCATTGAATATCCTCAATGAGGATAAGCAGGTCTTTTAAAAGGCCGGCGTTTATGCTGGCATCTTTGCTAGGGGCCGGCGTACGGGGAGTACACTAGCATTGGGGGGGGCTAATATGCTCCTGAGGCAATTTATTTTGGACTACATTAGCGTAGTCAATTTGAGGTCTGACACGGCACGCTTTCGAAATGTCCGGACGCGGTGCCTGAGGTTTAGGTTGCACTTTTTGTGCCTTTTGCTTCTTTCCATTATTTTTAGGATTTCTCCCCTTAGTCGCGTTGGCTTGGTGTCTTGGGCAGCGGCACCAATTTGCTGCGTGTTGCTCGGAACAATTTGCGCATTTCATAGGTGCGTCGTATTCTAGGGTGCAGTCCTTAGCGGAGTGCGGCCCTGCGCAACGAACACACCATGGAGGAAGGTGGCAGACTTCGGAGGAGTGAAACCATCCTTGGCATCTCCAGCATTGGTTCACTTTGTTCCCGCGATCGAAGGGTTTGACCTCGATGCGGGTGCCAAAGAGTTCCGTGAAATCATAGATCTTGACGGCGTTGGGGCCGTTTTCGATTTGTAAATAAAAAAAGTGTCATCGACTGCTTAGAGCGGAAATGCCTCATTTGGGAGATTTTCTTTACTTTAAATCCTTCCACCTCAATATCAGCCTGAATATCTTCAGGTTCCGTGTTTGAGGGGAGGCCGCGGATCACAACTTTAACTGGTCTGTCCTCCTTTAAGTTAAAGCTTTTGAATTCAACACCAGCTTCGGTGAGGAAAGAATTTAGTTCACGATATTAATCGGCATCTGCCACGGTCACTTTTAAGAAGCGACCGGACATTTGGGACTGGAACTGGGAATGGCCTCTACCTCTAACCTACCAACATAGACGCCCCTCCCACCTCCGAGAGGCTGCAACTCGATTGGCCGACGCCGCTTCACGCAAAGTATTTCAAAACCCACGCTTTTTCAGGAAACACGCACCTCCCCCTCCTGCCTCTTTGCCGAGTGATGCTTTCTGCGACCTGCTTGCAGGTCGGCCATGTTTAATCTCTTTTCATTTCAGGAACACACATACAGAGAAGAAGCGCCCTCCGGGCGGCGGATCTCTAATGCACGATTTATCCTTGACTCCGACTAGACGGGTCATCCCGTTAGCCGCTCTCATTAAAAATGATTAACTACGCACGCAAGCGCACTCGGCCCCCCTATGCGCATAGTGCAGGAATAAACTTAATACTCTCAATGCTACCTTCAATTAAAATTTTTTCTTTTCACATTCATTTAATTTGAACATCCATAAATATCAATATTAAATAACTAATTATTTAAATTTTTAAAAAAATTCTTAATACTATTCTGCAGTACTGGGCTAAGGTAAAGCCAATTAAAGCTACACCCAAATCTTCATGATAGGAGGTTAAGTTTCCACAAGGAAACAGACACTCCGTTAACCATTCTACATAAATATATTATAAAAAAGCTACTTCTTCAAATAAATAATAGCGATGATTTTATATTATTTCGTAGTTTTCATCCATGATTTAGTCGGCTGATGTCAAACCTCTGGTCTCACGGGCTGTTTTCGGCTGGCATAGACTATCATATCTACCTCTTTATATTTTTCACACCTCATGCATAACACAATGCAAGTGCACAAAAGGTTCCAGAAGTTTAAATGTTCCTTAAGATTGCAATCCCCTTTTTTATATCTTTAATTTATTCTTCAAACTTTTTCCTCGAGTTTTTATTACCTCAAATCTAACATGGCAAATTAATCAGTAAAGTCAACAACCAATTTGCGAAGATAGGGGATAAAGACCTCTTTTGAGATCATGTGCCCCATTGAACGTTCTACGTTCATAATTTTCTGAGCAACGTAGGGAATTGAGTTCTCATCAGAGATATTCCTCCTCGATGACCATAGAGATCAGGGATATTCCATCTTTTTTCTGCCGGACCGTATACATAAGTCAGTTATTTCACGCGGGCTGTAACATGAGAATTAATGGAGAGGGGAGGGTGGAAATGTAAAAGAAATGTAGAAAATGATCACAAAACATTAAATCTCCCTATTTTGCTTTTTTTTTACAATTATCTTATTATTATATTTTTTTTGGTCACTAAATTTTTCTTTGTTGGAAGCATTTAGAATAATAAATTCTGCAACATGAACGGTTTCGAATGATTACCAATAATGTAAAAAATTTCACAGAGTGCCTTTGTTACTGCTGAGACATTACCACTGACAAAACACTTTTTTTGCAGTTGTAAAGTTTATTCATGAAAGCCTATTTATCACCTCTTGAAAGAGATCTTCGAGGAAAATTGTCATTAAATGACTCACTCCTGTTTATTGGTAATTTTTAAATACAACACTTTCTTGACAAATCAAACAATTACTGAAACACACTTGTTTTTCACTACAAAATAGTCTACTTCCCAATCGGCTTGAAACAATTTATTTTCTTGGAATATTTTTTTCTTGCAAGATATGAAAGATAGTTAAAAATCAGTTCCATTCATAAAATGGTCGCTACTTCAAAGCTGTCTATTATCACTAATTAGTATTTTTGTATTGTATACATTTAATGTCAGTTTTCTTATGTGTTGTACCTTGAATGTTTCGAGGCGGGTGTGTATATTAAACCGTGAAATTTGATGTTTTCTCTTATTTTCTTCTGTAATTTTCTCCCCATCGCGAGTAGGGTCAGAAAACGGACATTTATCCCACTCTCAGAATGTCCGGTGTCAGCTAACTTGAACAGAGGCAATTAGAATTTTTGGAAAATATCTAGTAGGATTTCAGCCCCAGGATCCCGGAATTCCAAAACCCCCGGATCCCAGTGTTTTTTCGAGTCCCGAAATCCCGGGATTAAAAAAACTAATTCCGGGATTTAATTTTCGCCTAAATTATATTTAAAATAATTTTTCGCATAAAAGTTTTCTCAGAAATTAATTTTTCAAACATTTATATTTTGTTTATGAAATGTGTTCGCAAAATTTTTTTGTGCAATTATAAGTGCTATAGGTAAATAAAAAATACATGCACTGCTCAAACATTTCTCGTATGGGAGAACATCGCACATATCTAAGTGGATCACTGGAATGCTTACACTATAATATAAGCAACATCTCAAAAATAGATTTTGTCACAGTTTCTTCTTCAATTAAATGCCTTTAATTAATAGCCGTTTAAACGATGAAACGCTAGAGGAGATGTGTTTTTATAAGCTTATTTACTGAAACACAAGAAATGAAGAAATGCTTTTTTTAACAAATTTCTTTATGTTCTATTTTTATTTTTTTATGATGAAATAATTTTTTTATTTGTTTCATTAAAATAATATTAAATTAATTTTTAATTATATTTTCAGTTTTATTAAGCAATTTCAAACATGCTAATATGTAAATATTTTTAATAAATAGTCCAATCCTATTCCCAGGATTTGGATAACGTAAACCTGAAATCCCGGGATTGAAAATATGACACGGGATTGCAAACCCTACTTTAAATCTCTTTACCAGGGACTGGCGATAACTACTAAGTATTTTTTTCTCTTAACATGAAACAAAATTTGTGCTTAACACGAAAATATTTCCCTTCGTGGGGGAGGACGATATTGAGAAACTGAGATGACACTTAAGGAAATGTTTGAGAAATTTTCTGAGTTATTGGACGTCCTACTGTACTACGGAAGAATTCGATGCAGTAGATGATGATTATGTGTGTAACGCAGCAGTTATGTCAGACAAAACTATTTTGGAATTTGTTCGAAGCTCAAAATGAAAATGAAATGAATAATGCAGCTTTGGTGTCCACGTCAACAAAATGTGAAATATCATGAAAAGTATGCGAAACTATTTAGACACACATTCCCATGGTGAAATGAATAACACAAAGAACAACATGGAACCATTTGTTGTCAATTTCATGCTAAAAAAGACAATGCAAAGAAAATATCAAATTATGTTCAAAAAACTCAATAAACGAACGAGATTACATCCCCAGCTACTACACCAGATCAACTTTGGCAACGTGTGGAAGCTGCTTGCTCTGCTTTACTCCAAGAACACATCTAAAGTCTCTTTGAATCAATGCCGAGGCGAGTGGCAGTGGTGATCTCCAACAATGGCGGCTAGTCTGGCTACTGATTCTGGAAGGAACCACACTTCACAGAAGTCTATAAATTTAATCATTTGATACTTGGTCAACATGTTATCTACAAAATAAATTCTGTCGTGCTATCTCTTGCCTTTCTTGGTGTTGCATTTTCGTGTTAGCCGCTTTCTTTTCTATACTTTCAGTGTGTAGGACTAAATAATGCGTGGTACTGTTACATTAATATAACGTTGGAGAAATATGCTTCTTTCTGTGTTGTATATAGAACATATACTTGTATACTTAGCTTGTACAATCAGTTATGTAATGCTCTTTGTGCTGTGTACATGTTTTCTGAGTCGTCTAAAAATAAATAAAAATGTATAAAAGGATAAACTGAATCTTTGGATTTTTGTAAAAATATAATGCATATAATAGTCTAGCTGTGACAAACGGAATTAAGTATTTAGGAATTGTAACATACATTAACATGCAATGAGTCGTACCAAAAGAGAATTGCGTTTTTTTAAAAATATAATTTTATTTGCCAAATTCTAGCTTTAATCTTAAAATACAATTTCTTTCTAGTTTTAAATCTGGGGGGGGGGGGCAAAACTTACATTATTGCAGAAAAATTTATTATTTTTTCAAAAAAATAGAATCGACTTATAGTTTGGCCACGAACTACCATTGTGTTCTTTGAAATATAAAGTTTCACTCAAATTTAAGAAAAATGTATTACCTTGGCAAACCAATCTACCAATATGATTCAACGTGCCATATAGTGGGATATCTTTTGTAACAATTCAATTTCCACGATAAATCATGCAGAATTAGAGAACAGAAGTCAATAATATAGATTTACAATTTTATTACTTATTAATTTTGCATCAATTATAGATATTTCTGAACATATAAATAAACAGCATAAAATATAACTATTAATTAAACAAAAGTTTAAAAGAATTTAATTCTTCATATATTTTGCATTTATAAACATAATCATTAAATCAAGAAATAGTCAACACAAAATATAAGTATTTCCATTCATTATGAAATAAAAAGTTAAATAAAAATTTTAATGCAAACCCAGTGATTGTGCTCCGCTCTACTTTCACATCACAAAATCAGGGATATAATTTTGATTCTCATTTTGACAAGATTTTCAGCATTCAGTTGTTAAACAATTTCTTTGCGGACTCGAAATATTTTTCATATGAGGACATTTTTTTACTTAGATAAGTAGAACGAAAGGCGGGAAGCCCAGAGAGTACATGCAATTTTCTCTCTTCAAAGAATTAAATCTCTTCAGCAAAGACATTGGATAATTTACAAAATATAGCTGTCTTTAGAATTATCTTTCAGATTTTTTCATAATTCCGTCGATATCCATAATTCTGAGGATGAGTGACAAATAAGGTTCATTACAAATTCAACAGCTTCCATCCACTCAAAAATTGATAAATTTATAGAGTAATACATAGCGCCACTGAGAATTGGGGACCCTTGCTTTGGAAAATAAATTGTATTTCATTGAAGTCAAAGAAATAGTTTAATATTTTTTATAAGAATAACCGTAAACGTTTTAAGCTATATGTAGGACTTTTTCTTGGTTCACAAAATACAAACTGTCATAGAAAAATTAATAATTGTGCCAAAAAGGCAATGTAATCAAAATCTGTGCCAAACCTGAATAACAATATCAGTTACACTATTTTTTAACGTTTGGTTTTTCTTGGATTAAACGTTTGTTTTGTTTCGAGCACCGGAAGGAAGAATTGATGATTTCTCTTTTAAAAACATTTTGGTGTCAAGATTTATTGGAATGAATGATAGTTCGTTTATTTGAAAGTAGTGTTACTAAAATACTTTTTGGGGTGAGTGAAAGGGTCCGGGTTCACGTCTTGACATTTGTTGTAGACTCACTCGAATTCGGCACTCGTACATAGTGATTTCACTTTAGGACAGGATGGAACAAATCACTACTCAAAATCATTGACTTTTCACGCTTCTCTCTTTAAAAATATAGCCAAGTCAATGACACACTTTCAAATATATTAATTTGATAAGCTAATTAGAACACTTGGTAATATGGTAACTCGCTACAGGGCGTAGCCACTAAACCTTTATATACTCGCGCTTTCACAGCGCCCTTTATAATTGAACTCTTGCACATTGAAGCGAAAACTAATTACATGGGATGTTCATTACTCTTTGGAGAATCTCTAATGGTGTTCAGTATCCCAGTGATAAAACACTTCTCTGCGGTTAGTCAGACTACGATATAAGAATCATTTCCCAACACGACCCGAAAGTCATAATTTGTTAAATATAAATCGTGACACATAAGTTCTCAAAAACAATTTTACTATCAAAAATTAAAAATGTATTTAAATTCTCAAAAAAAAATACTAGTGAATTACAAATTTTTTTTAATTCACTTTTCTCGGATTCGAGTTTCGATACGGCAAGACAAACTAAGAGTTTCCTGAGGCGCATAAGGGGGGAGGGGGGGGGGTCCAGACCTCCTAACCCTTGATTTTATTTTATATAGATATTATGAGAAAAGTGAAAACAAATTCTGGTGCTTTCTGATAAAAAAATTAATGTTACATAGAGGTTGGTGTCTAGGGGTATGTTGAATAAGAAGGCGCGTTTTACATTTAGAAGACTTAATGAACATAAAGCCATTGGAGTAACGGAAAATAATTTGGCCCTCCCACTAGGTCAGGTTTTGGGCTCCAAGCCAGATCTTACAAAAGATTACAAAACCAAACATAATGTACTTTTCATATCACGTAAAAATATTTAAACACTAAACTTATAACTAAATACAAGATCAAATTGAGACTGAGTAAACGAAGTAATAAACCTTTAACATTAGAGAGTATTTATGGTAATTATCAATATAGTAAATCTCTCTAACAGTCGAAAGATAACCTGGTAACTTAAATAAAACCAAAACATTAAGAAAGACACGAAAATTGTAAAATGATTTTTGATTTCAAATTCTTACGGAGGAAAAAAGGTATCGCTTACCTTATTCTTCGTTTCTGAATCCCGGGATGAGCTTGACCTAAAATTCGATTATATTCTGGCATAAATACTACCAGTCTTAAAGAGAAGAGTTCTTTGTATGATGCAAAAATGATTTAATGAGAAAAGAAATTAAAAGACTAATACATTCCGCGTGCTATGATAAAAACACAACTACTATTACTAATTAGCTGCCTGGCCACCGTTGCACGGGCTTTCTCTACTTCTATAAATTTTCCCGTCTCAATATCAGTGCGTCCAGGGGTGGGTGTGATTTTTATAGTAACATGCCATTAAAATTCCCTTTTTCGAAACTTTTTTTGACTGCCTTCCCCGTCGTACGGATTTTTTCCCTCACCGCTTAACCCGGCTTTGTCCGGGCTTTTATTAAGTTTACATAACTTAATCCCCATGGAAATTTTCACTTTCTCTCATGACGCTAGGTCTTCTATGTGTTTGGACACGCTCGATGTGAGTTTATTCTATAATTATGTCATTAAAATTTCTTTTTTTGAAATTTTTTCACTTCTTTTCTTCCTGAGACAGGTTTCTTTTCCCTCCATTTCCCCCGTCGATGCACGAAAAGTTTTGAATGCATAATATATTTCCAAGGAAATTTCCCTTCCCCTCTCACTGTCAGCACCTACTGGTGTGTGTGGGATTTCTATTTTAATGAAATTACAATTACTATCTGATAAAAATATTTTAGTATTTTATTATAATTTTATATTTTTTCAGTCCTTGTCTTCAGTAAATTATTTAAATGTGTATCGGACGGGAAAAAAAAGTATATTACAGAAAGCTAACATACTACTCTTTATTTTATAATAAAAATGGTTAAAAAAGTTCGTTTAGCAATTAAGTGTGACATACCATTTCCTTAAGAAATGGTAGTAAAAAAAATCTCGTTTACTGATATAAATCTCAGTGTCAAAAAAGAAGAAAGGGGGTAGAAGTAAGGCTGCTGAATTTATTTTTCCTTTCATGATCTGTAAGCACTCAAATCTAGAATTCTCGTGGTGGTTTCCTACAATTGTTTAGTATTTCCCTTTGGTTATTTTGACTACTCGCCGTTAATAGGAGCGATGCACTTTGAATTTGTCGAGAGCTGAAACTTCCTTCCGTTGGTTAGGTTGTTAGGAGAGTTGGGTGCAAGCTCAGGTGTCGTCCTCGTCACTTGACCATAGTTCAAAATTTCGAGGTCCATCGCGAAAAGCTCTCGAGTGGGCGAACAGTGAGACTTTAATATTCCCTCACTAACTTTGCAATTTTTTAGCTCTCGGAAACGAAAATGTACCATTTAAAAAAGTTTTTGTATGTTGAAAAGTAGAAATTTTTAAAATTACAAACATTCATAAATATATTAAATATTGAATTTATATTGTGAGCATATTTTGAAATGTTCGAAACACGGGGAAAAAGATTCATGCAATTAATTATCTTTATAAATAAATAAATTATTAAATGCTTGATATAAATATTTTGAGTATTTTTTAAAAATTCGTAAAATAAAAGTTTTGGGGCATTTTATTTTTTAAATGTCTAATTCTAAAAGATCAAAGTACAAACTTTTAAAAAATTATTTTCATTCAAATGCGATATTGATTCATTTTAGAAAAAATCATTAAATAAGCAAAATATCATTGTTTTGTTTTTTTTAAAAATCCGTATTGTGGCGATTTATCTTTTCGACGAAAAAATTGCTGGCGATTTTTGTAGTAGTTTTACGGAATTAAGGGAAATTCCGTAAAAATGTGCAATCTCTTTGTGGTGTTTTCTGTGAAATCCTAGTTGAAAATTCTTTTTAATTTACAAAGTTCATGATTTTGTTTGGCAGCAAAATTTTGATCAAAGTTTGGGTTCTAAAGGCTCCAACCGAGACAAGAAGCCCGAACGGTAAATATCTATAAAAAAAAGACGTTAGAGAGTATTTCCAAATACTCGTACTGGCGGAGACTCTTCAATATACTGTAAATATTATGTGCAAAACAGAGTTCTCTTTCTGGAGATAAGGAATACCTTTAACAATTACCCAGCTTAAAATTAATAGGTTTTGGGGGATTAAAATTGAAACTGCAATTATAAATATAACTTATTAAAAGTCACACTATTATAGTTTAGCATTTACTTATAAATAAAAATATGAAGTTTTGAAATTATCATCATTATGACTCGCGAATTGTTAAAACTCCGCAGTGGAGTTGTGTTTCATATATAAAAAAATTCTAATTATTTATCTTCATAAATTCCATTTGCTGTTATGAAGTAAAACTTCTTTATTCAAGCCTGGTTTGGGGAGTAAGCTGGCTAATGGGTGACGAGAGCGTTACGAAAAGTGTAATCGGGTGAGGTGAATGGAGGGGGGATATAAGTTAGTGAAGATAGAAAGAGCAGAGTGTTACATTTCGTATATTATATGTAGGGGCAAGTGAGAGCACACACACTCTCTCTGTGATCGTGAGAGTGATTAAGTAAGCGATCGAGGGAGTTGTTTTTATATCCTTTTCATAAAAAAGGTCTCCCAAACCTGCTATAATTATCAAGGCTATAATTATTAGTCTTTTAAACAGCATCTATACAGTATTCTTGGTGTGTGATCAACCTTTTTATAGATTGTCACCTTTTGCTAATGATTGTAGTTGGAGAATACCAAAGTGGGTTTTGAAAAGGAAAATCTTCATTGAACACAGTGTCAATAATAGGAAGAATGATTCTTGGATATCATGAATGACAGAAAAAGTTGTCCATGGTTACTTTTAATTGCCAAAGTCTCAGAAAACACGTGTCGGATTTGAGTGATCCCGTAATTGATTCAAGCAATATTTTGTTTCTATCAGAAACCCGGTCAAATGAAGAGGGAATTGTTGACATCCCGAATTTTAATGTATTGCGAAATTTAGCGCAAAGATGTTAGATCAGCAGGAGTGGCAATTTGTCAGAAATCAAATTATGCTTCAATATAGCAACTTCGAACATGGACATTTTATTACGATATATTCGTGAAATCGATATTGGTCAATCATCAATTGGTGATATATGCGCTTCCCAATGTGTTTTAAACAATGGAACAAACATCATAATGGCAGTTGCTTACATTCGCCCAATAGCACAGTTAAAAATATTATAAAGTTTTTATACAAAAGACCTATGATTTACGGTCTAGTAGCACTGACGAATTAGGAGAAAACTATCATACGCTGCCAATAATTTTAGCAGAAGATTTCAATGTTAATTTCGCGTCCGAAGATATACAACTCTTGGTAAACTTTCTACAAGATAAATTAGAACTACAAATGAATAAAATGAATAATAACCGAAATGAGCCTACCAAAAGACATGGAACAAAAATCGATGCAGTATTCTCTAGATATCTTTTTAATTTTCATTCGAAAACGTATTTCTCATACCATAAGCCATTGTTTCGTTCTTACAATCAACACAGTAATTACTGATGTATACGATAATGAAAGTAATGAACAAAAATAAAAATCTATTCAACAATATTAATCTATCGATGAAAGCGCATAATAAATTTAAATATTTAGAAAATTAATATGTGTATATGAATATACATGATATATTATACATACATAAAATATATATATACATACATATCAATGGAGCTACGGAGGTTTTACTTCAGTCGTGTGGTCTAAAGCATACATTTATTTTTAGGTTAGAAAATATTGCGATTCTGTATGTACTAAAAATAACATTATTTCTTTCTTTTCATTGTTAACGTGATCTAGAGGTAACCCTCAGGTTATTCTTATTTGCAGTTATCTGATCTTTTTTTCTAATTTTATTTGTCTGGAAAAATAAGTTTTTTTTTCAAGTTTCTGGAAATTTTATTCTACCCAACAATCATAAATTTTATATAAAGTTATTAATTACAATTATCATACTTTTTTAATAGGAGGCTGGATCCCCCTTTGTCTGAAGTGCAGATTTAATGCAACATGGGATAGATGTATAAAGGTCATGGACAATAGTTAAAGGAATATTAAGCCATTTCTCCTGCAGACCGGTCTCTAATTCTGAAAGGCTAGATTGAGGTGGAAATAGGGAACGAAGTTTGGACACCAAGAAACTCCCATAAATGTTCAATAATAATCAGGTACGGAGACCGAGGGGACCAGGCAGGATGTTCAACTTCGTCATGCTCTTCTAAACACGCTTGAACACACCTGGCAGTTTAGATAGAGGCGTTGTTGTCTTGAAAAAGCGGTCGCTCTACAGGGAATACAGTCTGGATAAAATGAGGAACATGATCCTTGGAATGCTTAGATAGTGATTTGATTGGATTTTCTGAAGAAGAATAACAAGTGATTCAAGACCACGCCATGATATCGCACCCATACCATAATGGAGCCTACCCCATGCTTCAAAGTCGGCAAGAGTCATTCAGGATTAAACTCTTCTCTGGGCATTCTCCAGACATAAACGCGTCCGGTCGTCTTAAATAGGGTGAATGACGATTCATCTGATTATATTACCTGTTGCCACTGCTGTGGGGACCAGCCTTTGTGATCTCTGCACCACTGGCGTCACATGAAAGCATTAGTTGCTGTCATCAAATGTTCACAACATGAAGTTATTTTTGAGATTTGCTTTTCATAGCAATCCTTCCCTCCCCCTTCCCCAGAATTAAAATTTTTGATCCAAAAGTCCGTGAAATGAATTTTTTTGGATTAACTTTAGTAACATTAGTACTAATGTGCATCCAACAATTAGTTGGATGCACATTAGTAACTCGAGCCTAAACTCCTGGATATTGCAGTGTATGAAGCAACATGTGTATGGTTTGCTAATGCATACTATCGTTGTGTGTGTATGCACTAGTGAAACAGTCCGTTCGCTTTTGCCGCTATTTCACTTTCCTTTACATGATAGAATAGGGTTCGCGTTTCTTACTAATTATGCAGCAAAGTTCAATGTTTCTACAATGTAAAGCAGGAGTGGCCAACCTGTAGCAAGGGGGGGGGAATGTAACAGTGGCACTCGAAGACCTATTGAATAAAATAATTGAAATTATAATAAGGAATTACAATTTCTTTTTTAACATTTCCATTGAACGATACGGGCGAGAAAAAAAAGAACGTGGAAAGCCACAATAGAAGTGAAACTTCTTTGGCGACGTTGGCCTAAATGCAGGAATAGATCTAATTATATTAAACTGCTGAGAAAACTTTAATCAAGCAAAATTCGAACTTCGTTTATTGCATGAAAATATTTTTATTCAATTTTCTGCATCATCATTTTCCAAGAAAGACACAATAGGTGTGTGGTAACTAAAGTAGGATATAGAAATCCGCGATTGTAGTCAATCAAGAAAATGTGAGAAAACTGTATCAATCGTGGTTCCGTATATTGTTTTTCCTCTCTAGAATCAGTATTTATTGTCAAATTTGTCTGTTTCAAAATTCGATGAGTGGCTTTGCTTGTTCTGAAGCAAATTAACATTAAAGTCTCCAGTTAAGATAATCGGCTTTTAATCATCATTGGATCTAATGATTGCAGCAGCCTCTGATGTGTACAGCACTAAAACTTTATGGATAAAACTGATAAAAGCTGCAACAGAACTACCTGGTGATATATAGACTTCCGCTAGGAATTGGTGCTAGTTTTGCCTTTTTTTTCTTTCACGAAACTCTTTTCCTCTTTTTGCATTGGTCTAGGTTATCTGACCAGAATTAATTTTGATTGAATGGAAATAAAAATTAATAATATAAACTTAATGCATCACTCACAGAAGTCACTGTGTTTGTTTACAAGACGCTATCCGTAGCGATTCTGGCGCGAACGTTACTGACATATACACAATGCCCCAGACACTCCCGTAACGGAATGAGCCATATAATGGTAATATTTTGGGTGCGTTTATTCGTTGAAATGGCAGTTTATTACATAAACTACGAAAATACGACACGCGAGTTGGTTACGAGAGTACCAAGGACCCACTTAATGTCACCAATACCTAAGCGCCTTTCGTCCATAGCAGCAAGATACACTTTTGATGCACACTTCGCCCTGAGCAATCATCCAACTTTTTCACGGATATGACACAAGTCATGTGGTGTATCCCCCCTCT
>BMAO01006295.1:0-39523 GCA_019973975.1 Trichonephila clavata | reverse complement strand
TGTGCTTTGGAGTACTTGAGTTATGTGCTTTGGAGTACTTGAGTTATGTGCTCATGCCCTTTGGAGTTATGTGCAAGTTAGGAGAGGGCGTGTCAGCTCAGATGTCGTTCTCACTGACCATCACCAAGAGCCCTTGTGTTGAAAACAAATAATCCCAAATGGACAAAAAACAAAATTTGCAAATTTAAAATTTTACATTTTTTTAAAAATTGCTGTCAGTACTAATTATGCTTATTCTCCAGTTGATTGCAAGTCTTAAAAAACATTATTTTACGATTTATTTTGCTATGTGATCAATTTGTACCCACTTTTTGTCTAAATATACCTATTTGTCTACTTTGCATATTGAAGAATGTTAACAATAAATAAAGTGTTAAATTAATTTCTTGCAATACAGTGGTACTTGATTGATTCCTGCCTAAATGCAGGATTACAGAAATTATCTAGTAAAGGCTACAGTTTTTTTTTTCTTAAAATCTAAGTTAAAACTTCTGATTAAATTGGTGCGCATTACTCGGGCCGAAACAACTATATAACTATTGCATTCGACAGAAAGTTGACAGACTAGCAGGCTAGTATACTTTAATCACCGCAATGCTGAGATTTGGCATCGAAATATCCATATTTATAGGAGATTTAAACATTATCTCGATACTTTGGAGGTCAACATTAAAATCACTCTTGCATCGAAACGTTACGAAGCGAGGGGAGGAGGACCTCATTAACGAATCTTTGTTCTGTCTCTTCATTATCTCTTTTATCTTACGTAATTCTTCATTTTCCGGGTCTCACCACAGATGAACGAAACCGAAAAGTAAGCCTCATTACAACAGAAGTCGAGGCACTTTCTTGAGAATGGAAAGTCGGGGTGTTCTACAACGGCTTCACCGGAGGGTGGAGACATGGAACGACCAGAGAGACTTCCGCTTCTTTCTCAGATTAACGGTCGCACGAAACGATGCGTCGCCCCTCGCGTAACTTTCGTCTTTTCCAGTTCATCCCCATCCTCCACTTATGTGAAGTTTTTTGAACGCCTGGAGATGATTCTTGAGATAGCTGTCACATATGGATGTTAGCAGCGTATCTCATAGGATCTATATGAGATGTGGAATATGTAGAGAGGAAGGGAGATGTGAATATTTCTTTACATAAGGAAGTTAATATTCAGCTGCTTTTCTTTACTGATATGTGGTTCGCGAGAATTTTGACGTTGACTGATGGATCAGGGGATAAGGCAGAAAAGTTTTGTGAATAAATTGTTCAGCAAATTGTTTCTGAATCCATCGGTATAATCCCGTTTCTTTATCTTTTCTTAGGTATATTTTTGTTGTAAGTAACGTCTTTTGTGGAAAAATTCCATAAAATATTAGAATAAGAAATGTAATAGAAACCCATATTTTTTGGATAGTTTCGTGGTAAAGCGTCAAATAAATTCATCTTTTCTGACATGTTTTTAAATCTATAAGCTAAAATAAATTTGTGATTTCTAGCTCATCGTTGATTTCAAAAGATATTCTAAAATAAAATTTGAAAATTTATTTGAAGTACTGCCTTTTTGAACTGTAAAATCTCTATTTATGCACTAAAAATGTTACATTATTTTATAGAACAAAACAATTTTTGGAAAACTCGAGATGTAGAGAAGGGAGGTTTTAGTGGATTTGGAATATTGGGAAATATGAGTCCCCTTGTGTGTATGTGGAATAATGGGAAATGTTGGCTAAATCTTGCTAGAGTTTCCATGTGGCAGCGGTAGCCTTGTGGTTACGGTAACGGACTCGTGGCCGGCGTGTCATGAGTTCGAGCCTTGTTCTGCTGAAGGCCTGCTGTCCAGAGGGGCCGTAGGGCCGCGGTAGCCTAGTGGTCAAGGTATCGGATCGTGGTTGGCATGTCATGAGTTCTAGCCCAGTGCACTAAAGACCCGCCGTGTAGGGGAGCGATGCACGTTAAATCTGTCGAGAGCTCAAACATCCTCCTGTTTTTTGTGGTGTGGTAGTTAGGAGAGGGAGTGTCAGCTCAAGTGTCGTCCTCGTCACTTGACCATGGTTCAAAGTTACGAGGTCCGTTGCCAAAAATTCTCGTGTTGCTGTATACTAGACGGAAAAAAAACTCTCGCTCTCTTATGGAGATGCGGTACACATGCTTACTAAAAACTTTGATCTCATAGGAAAGATTACTTGAGTCTCTTGGGGCAGGAGAACATAAATTCGTGCATTAAGAGGTTAATCACAAGAAAAATATACTTGAAAATTCTTTTCTAAACATATAAATATAAATTTGATTCAGTATTAAACGAAATATTGATATCAATGAGCTTGATCTTCTTACATGCTTTTAGGTAAAACATTACACTTTGGTTGCTAGACTTAGAGCTACAACACCATGCAAAATACGCTGATTCATTTATTCTATGAGTATCATTTTGGTAATTCTTCTTTGAATGTGTATTCATATTAAAGCAATTTTGGGAAAATCTTCTGAAATTCTATATTCTATTTCTATATAAAAAAAACACATTGAAAAAATCCTTTTCTTAAAAATATCTAGCTTTAAATTTACAACAACTCAATCCTGTGATGATTTGAAAAATTCTTCAGCGTTAAATGGTTTGACTTTTGACTGAGAAAAGCTAATAAACCTAATTTACTTTTCCCACCATCGAAAGTTTTTGAAAGAATTAATTTTTGAAATTATGACTCATGTGTCATTTTTGTTCATGTGTGTCTATAAAATTTTTAATTTTGCTAAAATTGTTTACAACTTTAAATTGAAATACTCGACCCATAAAAAAAGTGATCGAGAATCATCTCCGACTTAAACTTTGTTCTATCGAACCAAGTGAATGTTTTTCAATATTTGAGATACATAAGGTAAAATAGATATATATTTGTATTGGAAGGGTGCACCCCTTGTATTTTTTCTAGTAAATTCTTGTCATGTCGATGGGACATATGCATTTAAATCAGTGTTTTGTGTGACTGACTTTTCGTAATATGTTTGTTTCCGATCGAATAATTGATAGAATTTGTGGCGCCATCTATGGGAATCAATGTGTACTATAGAGCCCAAGCCACTGTCTTCGTCTTCTTACAAGGTATTTCGCGCAAAAATATGCAAATCGATGGAATATATTAAAAGTCTAACAACACATCTCTAAAAATTTTAAAATAATAATAAATTTTCGATAAGGAAAGAGAATTTATAAATTATAGATTAATAACAAACTTGCTAATTATTTTACGTAGAAACATTAAAATAAGCATTTTTTCTTTTGCTGCTTAATTAATGCTTAATATCGCAATGTAATTGCGTTAATGGACATTTGTGTTCAGCAAGGGTGTCAAACTCAAAGGATAATTTGGGCTAAGCAAACAAGGTTTAACTTGAAGTGGACCGCAAAAATATATATATATATCAATATTCCTAGAAATTTAAGTTTATTTCGAATGATACATCATAAGCATATTTAAAAGAACAAGAAAAATTTAATGTTTACGTCCTGACATTTGACATATCTTCTCTGTCACAATTTTTTCCTATTTCAGGAGAATTTTTGATATTTTATTAATTAATTGAGTGCCGATATACTGGCCGGCCCGCAAAAATGTTCTTTGTGGCCCACGGGCCGAGAGCTTACGCCTCTTTTTGATCTGCAACTGATTATTATGATTATCATCACTAGCGTAGCTAGTCCTGAATCGATCCTGTATCGAAAATTCCTTGGGGGGGGGGGGCTTTTTTGGGCTCTTCCTCCTTTGGGCTACGATTTTTATTACACATCTTGGGCGCCCTTGTAGCTTGGGGACCCCGTATCAGTGGTACGGCTGGTATAGCGGTATACAGCTACATCCCTAATTATCATATTCTGTATTTATATTCTATAGCATCAAAATGCTGCGTTAATCCTGGCAGAGATTCAAAACGAGATATCTCTCATCGTCAGATTCAACCAAACTTTGGTAGAAACCGTTACAAAAAATTTACTTTATCGAGACAAAGCTACAACAATTTGAAACCACTTGAATAATTCGTGTACTTGAAATTCGTGGGTTAAGTTTTATTAATATTATGGGATTTCTTTATGTTTGCAAAAATTCATTGAAGACCAAAATATATAATTTTCAAAGAAAATCAGAATTTTTTTCTAAAAGAACACTAGAAATAATTATTATTTTTATTATTGGGTATACACAATGTGCCGATTGACTATAAAATTTATATAAATTGGAAATAATATAGTATTTTTTTTTCAATGTAAGTAGTGAATGAAAGAAATGTTATATATATATATGTGTGTACCAGAGCTCGCTTCGCTGGGTATTTCAAGATGTTGTATGTTGACATACTGTTTTTTTTATGTTATTAGTATCTAAGTCCTAGAGTATTAAGCTTTTAATTGCATCCTTATAGTCCTTACATCTTGATCTAAGAAAGTCAAGAATTAATTTCTAAAACTCAATTATAATTATCTCTTAAGCTCCTTTTCTTCTTGGGAGCCAATCTTCGTTAAACCCGTTCTTAACGGATGTCTATTTGACAAAAAGAACATGTTTGTCAAATTTCAAGTATGTAGGTTTAATAGTTCTGGTGATCTTGTGATTGAGTGAAAACGAGTCGCTTTTTAACTGTATGTAATTAGATATTTACATATATGACATATTATTTTACAATATCCCACATAACATATAATACAGAACTGTAACTTTACAAAAATAATAATGTTTACATTTTATATACTCAAAAAATACAGGCAATATTTGTTATTTTTCTTTTTAACTATACATAATGTTATCTGACTCGAGTGGCGTTTCGGAAATATTTATAATACTGACCGCGAATTTCTTCTAACATTCAAGATTTAAAATATTACAGTTCTTTCTTATGAAGAAACTAGATAATTGGAAAGGAATCTTGGAATCTTTTAAAAACAACTTAAGTATAAGTGACATAATTCGTCAGTTGTTGCAAAACAAAAAAACTTTATCAGAACAATTAATTTATGTATTAATGGCAAATATATTAATATTAAATTAGATTTAGTTGAAACAACTAATTATAAAATAACATCATGGTGAGCCTATATAAAAATTTTTAACTCAAATAAAGAAGAATGTATTTTATACGTTCAGGATGAAATTACTTAGGTTTTTAAAAGTGACTTGAAATAACATTACCATTGACTGACTTTAATTAAATATTTAAGCTAAACTATGTAAATAAGCCAAAACTCTTCCAGAGCTTTTAAGAACTAAAAGTCATTTTATATCAAACCAAATCGAAGCCGTAAATAGTGAGAAATGTTTTGGAATAAGTTCGTGGGCTTCTGATAAACCGACAAATACTAATGCGAAATCCTTATCTCGTCTCAATTGTTCTCTCTCCACGCTCTTATCATTTCTACAATTCGTCCACTTCTATACCTTCGTACAAACATTTGGCGACATTTGTATTAATGTTTGGCGAATAAGCTAACTTTAAATAGCAGTCAACATGCTATTAAATTTATCTTAATGGTATGACAAACTAAAGTTTCTGTATCACATGGAACAATCAGTGGAAAGTAAATAAAATTCAACTCTTTGCAACAATATTTTAATGTTATTTTATTAACTTGGTTTTTGATAACATCATTGGAAAAAGCATTCAAATTATTTTATTCCGTAGATCAATGAAAAAATTGCTTAAAGATCAAAATAAATGAAAAAGAAAACAACAGAAACTAAATTAGGGAAAATGGTTATGGCTTTTCGTGAATATTTCATACGAACAGTTACAACGTTATGTTAAAAGTTAATATTGATGTTTAACTAAACTAGTTTCCTTTGTTATATTACCTAAAATCAGTAATACTCAACTTTTTTTTGTACATTTTTAACAATTTTAAAATTCAATGGCACTCTAACGTAAAATAAAATAATTTTACTTATCTATAATACTTTATGTAAAATGGTTTGATAATAATTTTTCAATGTTAAATAAAATAATATGTACGACAAAGACAACAAAATGTTTGAATAATTAATTACAAATTAATTATAAGAATATTTTTAATGCGAAATTTGACCATAATGATTTGTGTTAATATCGTTTATATTAGATCTTTAAAATGGTAATGCCACTCTCGTTTCATCATCTACATTTTAAAGTCTCAATCCTTTTTCGCTTTTACATTTGTTAATGCTGAAAATCCAAATTCACTCAAATAAGATGTAAAAAATTGTAACAATTTTGTTAGCTATTATAGGATAATCGCCTCTAACTTTAATCTGTGTGTTGTGTTGCTTTTGCCATCTGATCGACCGTAAAATCAGATCAAGGTCCACGAAATTCATCGCGGCTAAGGGCTAGAATTATCCGCTTTGAGCCCCATCGGTGGATATTTGGTGGCATCGAGCCCAGGCCTTCCGGTCTGGAGACCGATGGTCTAACCACTAGGCTACCCACGGCCCAAACTTTAATTTAAAAGTAATTAACTGAACTCTTCCGAATGTTTTGAAATTAAATCTCGATTATTACAGAGTGAAATTAGTTCTTCCTCTTCATTCAAAGTGAATTCAAATGTACCCGATATCATAAATGGATTACGAACTCAATCAAATTTTTCATATCTAAATTTGGGTAGAGTAATAAATAATTCTCTCCTGTAGTGTTGCCAAATGGTCATTAACAATTTTATGAATAGTTTATTTCTATAAAACGGCCGAATGATTCGGTTCCGGATTTGTGTATCTATTTATTATTTATTTTACCTAAGAGTGTGTTTAATAATTAAAAAAAAATTCGGTGACTCACTTCAAGAATTTGATGGCACACAGACAAGTGCCGCGACACAGTGGTTGAGTGAGTGAATATTAACGTCACACTGTTTAGCTACACCAGGGACCTCGTAATTTTGAACCATGGTTAAGTGACGAGGAACACACCTCTGAGCTAGCACCTTCTCTTCTAATCACGGAGAAAGCATTTCAGCCTTCGACATATTTAAAGTTCATTGCTCCTCTACACTGCGGGTCTTCAGAGGTACTAGGCTCGAACACATAACACATCGGCCATGAGTCCGTTACCTTGACCACTAGGCTACTGCGACCTCCACAGTGGTTGAGAATCACTGTCTAAAATACTCGCTTCAATTTGACTACGATAACCAAGTGGTTAAGGTCTCGAACTCGTAGCAGGCATTGTTGAGTTGTAGGTTCGAATCCTAGTGCCACTGAATAAAAGCCTTGTAAAAAGACTGATGCTCACGAAATTTGTCGAGACCCCAAGTCTTCACGTTGGCATGGGGTAAAAATTAGAAGGATGGGGTATCAGCTAAGGTGTCATCCTCGTCACTTAACCAAGGCTCAAAGTTGCGAGGTCGGCCAACAATAACTGTCTCGGGTTGCTTTATAGTGCGACATAAATAAACATTATTTCTGTCGAAACTAGGGCTCTGTTCCTAGATGCCTCTGAAGACACATAATGTAGAAGGGCGTTAATCTCGTTAAATTTACAAAGCACAAGGTCTTCCCCAAGGTGATGTGGAAGTTTGGAAAGTAGGACTCTCGTTCAGTTGTCATCCTCGTAACTTGACCGTTGTTCAAACTTACCAGGTCAGTCACTAATAGTCCTCGTGTTGCTTTATCTCGGGAGCGGTCTCGCGGGGCACCGAGCCGCGCCAGGTTGACGAAATTGTTAATTCTGGAAAAACTGTTTGTTACCAATGGCTTTGACAGTATCCTTCAAAATGACAGTCTTCATGGGAACTAAATTGTATTTATCACACATTTCCCTCTTTTTTAGAAATGGCACAAACGGTTTTTTTTTTTTTTTTTTTTTTTTTTTGCGAATCTTAAGGTATTTGTTTTGACTGAGTTCTACGCGCAAGTAGTTAGTTGTAAAATGTTGTCTATGAACAGGCTACATTTTCTCCCTGTAAACGAATTAGTGGTTATGATTGTTGTGTTGTACGACTTATTATGGTTCATAAATGTAAATGAGCAGAGCAACTGTCCCTGAAGTATCGCAATCCAGATTTTTGCTCAGTTTTCAGAAGTGAACTAGTAGCCATTGACGCGGGACTTGAGGCTATTCTATCTAAGAAGAATTATGGTGATCTTTGGATTCTCTCCGATAGTCGTAGTTCACTTCAACACCTTTTCAAATGGTTTATTGTTGACGACAAAACCAGTGTCTCCATCCTACACAAACTGAACCATATATCACTACACCATGATATTCATTTCCAATGGATCCCATCTCACGTCGAACTTTATGGCAATGAAATGACGGACAAACTAGCAAAGGAAGGCTGTAATCTTCCAACCCCCTCTCCATCCGCCCTTATCTATCTGGAATTATACTCCTTAAAAAAATCTCAAAATTTGATAGAGTAGAGAGCGCCTCCCACTCATCATTGGTATGCGTGTAATAGACCCGGATTGGCCCTAGCCCTCAAGTGTGATAGATGCTCCCAGACTACACTTTTTCGTCTTGCTAGTGGTCACATCAAGTACCTTTCATTCTCAGCGAATAAGATCTTCTCCATCTGTGCAAGGTGTCAAGATCACCAGGCTTCCCCGGCGCACATAATGCGTATTACGGATCTCACAAGCAAAGATATCTACACGGATCCCTTTTTTGTGCTGGACTTTTGAAAGTCAACGATTTAATTGATCTTGTCTGACTTCGTCAGACCCTGGAGGATTAGCAACAACAACAACAAATGAGTAGAACATAAAAAAAGAAATGGGCATCTGTGATCTATCTATTGAAGGACTTTGAAACTGATCAAGCAGAAGAACCTGCTGAAATAATGCAAATTAATCATGAAAAGCGAAATAATGCAAAGTAAATTTGAGAAAAGTGATGAAAATGGAAGAATAATTTTTAAATGCTACCTAAAGGAACTCCATCAAGAAAAATATGAAGTCATAAATGCACCACAAGACACACTATACCCTTTCAAAAAGACACAAGCAAGAAAAAGTTCAACATGCTATTTGTCGATCCTCGAAGGACAGTAAAATTACAATAACATGATCAAAATAGGATAGCTTTACCTGCAAAATAACATTCCTGTAATGTTGGAGAAAAGTGTTTGTGATTTGTGTCCTTTATTAAAGTCACGGAGGTTTTGAAACTTCTTGGTTCAGTTTGATTCATATTTTTTCTCAAATTATCAAAGAAAAATTGAAAAATCATCAAAAATAGGTAAGTATACTTTCTCTTACATAAATTATTCACTAGAATTGTGATTTTTATTGCGTACAGAAAAAATAATTATGAAAAAAGGATTGGGGTGACTTAGTCACCCCGTGTGACCATTAACTTTAGTATCGATTGCGCGCCTGCTCCCGGATCAAAGTGTGTCGTAAAAATCGGTCAAACAATCCATATTTGTATCGTGGGCTCTAAAATTCTATAGGTGGTCATCTGGCTCACAATTTGATGAGAATATAATGTGGCAGATTTCTGCAAAATTACTTGTTTATAGACACCAAAGTGCTATTGTTAGCTATCAATTAATTGCAACTGATACTTTCTTTTTCAAATACTTTCTTTCACCAACAAAGAAATTAATTTTCTAAAAATATGATGCAATTGCAATGCATTTCTCTCGGAACTCGTATTGTATTGAAATAAAACTCGTACAAAAATTACGCAATATTTCGTCAATCCATTGATATATTATGGTAATTTATACCCATTCTTGATTTCAATAAGGAATTGAAATAAAATGCAATTAATAAGAATTTTTTATGACAGTTGCGATATTACTATATTTTTCTTTAGAACTGTTTCATCCTATTTTGGTTTCCTTCTTGGCTTATTTTTTGGGTCAAACAATTTTTTCTCCGTAAAGTTTTTTGATAAGACTTGGCGAAAATTATTTGCTGTAGTCTCCAAAATAGTAACCTGACAAGGGTAACATAATCGTAAAGGGTTGCCATGAGTAATCAGAGAAAGATAAATTCGATTTTGTTTGACATTTGAAGGACAGTTTTACGTTTATTTGAATTCTCTTTTCACAAAAATGTATCGTAAAAATTTGAGATTTAAAAATAGTTAAATATATATTTATGTATAAATTATGTCCTGTTTTGGTAGACAAAACTGATTTTGCGAAATTTTGCATATAACTTTTTAAAGGTAAGTTGTTGCTAAGTTTTTAATATATCTATTTAAATTTTACGAAGCATATTATATACACACTATAGAACAAATGATAATGATTATAAATATTTTTAACGGAAATATAGAGCAGCAGACTAGTTTTTTCACCTTTAAGGTTAAAATATGCGAAGAATAATTTTTGTAAGTATTGACATTCTGATGAGCTCAAAGGCATCGCGTTGGCGTGGTGTGGTAGTTCGGAGAAAAAGGTGCCAGCTCGAGTGTCGTCCTCGTCACTAAACCAGGGCTCAAAATTACGATGTCTGTCACCAATAGCTTGCTTCAAAGTACGAGTGGCCGCGGTGGCCTAGTGGTTCTGATCACGAACTCGTGGCCAGTGTGTTATGAGCTCAAACCTAGTGCCGCTGAAAACCTTCGAGCTTTAAAGACCCGCTGTGTAGGGGAGTGATTCACGTTAAATCCGACGAGAGCTCAAACGTCCTCCCGATGGTGTAGTGTGGTAGTTAGGAGAGGGGGTGCCAGCTCAGGTCACTTTATCTAGGTTCAAAATTACGACGTCCTTCGCCAATAACCATCGTGACACTAAAAAGTGGACGTTAATATAACTGTCACTCCCACTCCAAACTAGAGGGTTATCTAAATAAATTTATTTAGACTTGAAGAAAAAAAATTATTTTGCTTACACAGCAAATATCACTTAAGTATTAAGTATATCATTTATGCGAACTTTGCAAAACTATTTTCCTAATCATCTACATATCTGATCACCGATAAAAAAAGTATCTGACCTTTGAGTTATATCATCCTTTGTAAGTAACTGCCCATTGACCAGTTCATTCTTAAATCGTTAATCCAAACTAAATTAAAGGCAGAATGCTCTAGCAACCTAATGAATCAAGACTTTGGGTGATTGTGTGAGTTTTATCAGTGTTTACTAAGGCAAATTCACATTTTTTTTTCTTCTTTTTTGACAATACGTAACCAATAAGGTGCCAAATCTTGGCGACAATTGTTTCGATTCGATACTTGGCAGCTCGAAGAACCAAACAATGAGAGACTTTTCCGATTAGGAGATGGAAAAGTGCACACTTGGGTCAAATCACGTGATCGCACGGAGTGTCTGCGCGCGACTGATAAACGAATGCTCGGTACAGGATCCGGTAACACAGGAACACTAAAACCACAAAAACAATTCCAAGTCAAAACCCGCTGACCATCCTGAAATGGACATGTAAGGCAGGTGAGTTGTTTTTCCGCTGGAGGTTACAAGTTTCATTTTCAGTTGTTTTGTTTTTTTAATGGAGCGAAGGAAATGGGTTGTAAAAATTGATTCGAATAAGATAAAATTGATAGTTCTATGAGTGAATTGTTTTTTCCGAGAAGTGTCCTAAAAATTGTGGGATAGCTCAAATTTTTTTTATTTTAAAGCTTAAAATCTGTGAGTATTGTATTTATTATTAATATTAATGATGCGTTCGGTTTAATTTTGGAACTTTGTCTTTAAGTTTTGATATTTGTTGCAAATTTGTATTTATTTAATAAATTAGCTGTCTTATTTTTAAGGTGTAATTTATTACTTGTGAGCAGACCATAATGTGATAATCAAATTGACAATAACTTAAACACGTAACACTGTTTTTTTTTTGCAAAAGCTTTGAATTTTTATTATAAATTTGCTTATATACAATCAGTTTCATATGCATAAATTTTGCTTCTTTACCTTTGTAAGTTTGTTTAAGGGCTCACATGGAAATCAAAATACCAAAATCTTTGATTTTTGTTGGGTTTTTCATCAAATTTAGATTCGATGGCATTTTTAAATTCCTACTATAACACACTCTCTCCCTTATTTCTTTATTTATATATCTTGTTCAAATTTTCAATCGTTAATAAAATACTTTCTATTCATCCATTCAAGTTAAAATACATTTTTTTAAAATTGCAGTGGATGACACTTGATGTTAATGCAGTTTTTTTCAAATGTTAATTCATTAATTAAATTAAAGAATGCATAATAAGTAACAAACAAAAATAATAGTCTAACAGCATATATCGAAATAAAAATCGTTCGCTGTGTCCATGTAGCGCAATGGATAGCGCGTTGGACTTCCAATCCAAAGGCCACGGGTTCGAATCCCACTTGGGATGGCCAAATCTCTGAGAATGTGATTTCTTTTTTACTCTACTATTTTATTAGAATAATTAAATTTAATTAATGAATAAATAGTAACAAACAAAAAAAGTTTAACGCCATATATGGAAAGGAAAATGAAAAATTGCAAGGAAAATTGCTTTCTGTTTTGTCACTTAATATTGTGATTCTGTCATATGTATGTACATATTTATATTAATTGTAACTATTTAATAAAAAGTAACTAAAATAAATTTTTCTTTGTTGACCTAAGTAGGAATTGACTTAATTTTTTTTATATTACTTGTTTATAACTATACTTACTTCACTTTTCTTAACTGCATTTAATAATTCATATTTATCAAAGTACTATCACATTTGTATTCTTTTTATCCTTTTTTATATTACTTGTTTATGTATTAAAGTACATGTTAAGTTTCTTTAAAAAGAAATTTTAACAGTTGAATTAAAAAAAATCATCCAATTATTTTTTTTTCATTCAATCTAAACTTCATTTTGTTATTCACAATTTTAAAAAAAGATTATTGCTTTCACGCAGTTTTTGCTCACATGGTTTGACATGAAATCGAAAAAAAAATTTGATTTAAAAAATAAAATTTAATATTGGAAAAGAAGCCTTAAAATTTGTTTGTGTAAATATTTTTAAAATGTCAAAATTATCAAATTTTGTGTATCTCCTTTTAGTTTTTTAATGAAGTCTGCTTTATGGTCCATTTTCCATTTGAGTAAAAGTAACAGAGGAACTAATGCTTGAAATAATAAGGAAAATTTTTAAAAATTAAATAAGTTTAAGATGTAACTTTTAATCTGCCATCTAAAGTTATTGTTAAACAGTGGTAATCTCATCTTTGTTAATTTTTTTAGACTAAGCAAAACTATATCAGCAAGAAAACAAAAGTGTAATTGAAGAACTAAGTAATTAATAGAATTCTAACATATTATATAATAAACTATATTCTAAGAATGTGCCTAGAGTTCCTGTACTTAATATTAAATGTTTTATTATTTTTTTTCCATTATATCTCAGAAAATCTTAAAATTGAGGTTTACATTTGAATTTCATTAACAAGAGTTTTAGAAATAAGATTTTCCAGACAAATGATCAGTTAATTTAAATTTAATTAAATTTTTGAATTAAATGTTGTTTTTGAGTTTAAAAGAATTTTTTTTTATTTCATTACGAAGCAATACAGCTGTAGTAAATTTGAGTACAATAATTAGTTATTTCTATGTAAGAAAAGAGTTTTTCCCTCCTTTAAATGAAAAAGAAAGAGTATTCATACACTCAACAGTTGACTTTGATTCTGCGTTAAAGTAAGGGTTTTTTCCTTATCCTATCATAAGTCATAGCGGTATTCTTTAAAATTTAATGTTATTCATCATTTGATACATCCAATCTTTTCTAGAAAATTTGTTTTTCTTTATTTTTATAAACATTTTCTATGTAAAGGTATAATTATTTTCCTCCAAAGACTTTTCTTAAATACAGCAATGCAGTTTTATTTACCCCTCATGGAAATTGAAGAATTTTCCAACATTTTAAAACTAAGCAATATTTATATGCATAATACCTTTTTTTTCAATTCCTACTATTAGTTCACTCTCTCCCTATATATATATATATATATATATATATATCTTAGTAAAATTTTAAATCATTAATAAAATACTTTCTATTAATCCACATACACACGCATTCAAGTTAAAATACATTTTTTAAAACTTTTAGTGGATGCCACTTGATGTTACTACAGTTTTTTCCAATATTAATTCATTTAAAAAAATAAAAAATGAATAAATAGAAACAAACAAAAATAATAATCCAACACTATACATAGAAAAGAAAGTCATTCGTTGTGTCCTTGTAGTGCAGTGGGTAACGCGTTGGACGTCTAATGCAAAGGTCGTGGGTTCAAATCCAACCTGGGATGGCCTAATCTCTGATAATGTGATATCTTTTTTACTATACTATTCCATTAGAATATTTAAATTTTTTTAATGAATAAATAGTAACAAACAAAAAAAAAATGTCCAACACCCGATATAGAAAGGAAAATGAAAATTTGCAAGGAAAATCGCTTTTTATCTTGTCACTTAATATTGTGTCTGTCATATGTATATACATATTTATATTGTAACTATTTAATAAAAAGCAACTGAAACGAGATATTTTTGTTGACCTAAGTAAGAATCAACTTTTAAAAAAAATTTATATTACTTATTTTTTATTTTGTCACACACACACACAAAGTAAAATTAAGTTAAGTTAGTAAAAAAAGATAACGATTCTCTGTTTCAAAAACAGAATCACTGATACCACCGAAACAACAGAAGAAACAAAAATCTAGGGAAAAATTATTAAAGTACAAAATACTGTTTTCTAATATATCGTTATATACCAATACAAACTATATAAAAATTTATTTTTACTGTCAAACATTTAGGGAGTCATTTCTTACATCATTTTTAACTTTTTAAGAATCCATTTCTTTCTGAGAACGCATGGAACCATAAATCTTTAGAACTCCTGGTATGAATCATGAAATTTTCGATAACTCAATACAACTTTTATGCTCATTTCGTTAAACCGCAACTTTGACAAAACAAAAAATGACTGACGATGAATCTAAATGATGAATCTAATCTTTAGTAAATCGTTTCTAAAAAATGATACAAAAATGATTACTTTATATTGCTTTTATTTAATACAAAAGAAAAAAAAGATGATTACTTTATACTTTCTTTGTCAATTTTTCTTTCATCTCACCTAAGATAAGTCTTTGGCTTTTCACCATCAAACAAAATAATAATTCTTTGTGTTCATCTTCAGAGCAACTCCTTTTATTTCCGGAATCTTTTTCTTTTTGTTCTGATTCTTTTCTTCCGCCTCAGAATTACTTTTCTTCTTCGCAATATAACTTTTTGGAATAGTTTCATTTGGAGAAATGAATCAATATCTTTTTTGTGGTCATAGTTTTTGAAAAAAAGGAGTAAAGTTTATAGATGAAAGTTTAAGATTTAAAAAAAATACACACTTTTCGATGACGAGATTGGGAACTGAGTTGGTACCCCACTTTATCACTAAACCTCAATATATTGAATTGTTCTACGCAAAATTTTGCAAAAAAAATGTTTTACCAACTAATGGTCTATATTTTAAAAAATACCTCAATCGAATTAAACTATCAAAATTTTTTCATTTTGGTAGAGTATTCTTTTAAAATTAAGTTCATTACGGATGAAAGAACTGAAACAAAAGTGAACTGACCAATTTATTGATAGCTAAAAATTAACCCCTTTGGCTAAATTATCATTTTACATTATCAGTTAATATCGTAAACATGACTTTCTTGGAAGGATATATACAAATGTCTATAAGTTTAACTAGTGCGGACATTAAAAAAAGAGGAAAAAGATTCCTCTTCAAATATATTTGTTTCTTGCTCTTTAATACATTCTTTTTCTTTTTAAACTATTCTGAATTCCCATTCATCGATAGGAAAAAATATTTCAAAAAAAAAAAAAATTACTTTTAATCCGTTAAAGTAGACTGCAAAAGGAATTTAAATTTTGGGCGTGTTCTATTATGACAGACAGAGTTTCAGCATGCGTATAAATCTTCCGAACATACTCCCCCCCCCCCATTGGATATATTACAATCTGATATTTTTGAATTAGTTTCTCTGTTAAACAAATAAAAGAAATACTCTCGGACCGTAACTTGACGGTTTTTCCATTTAAAATTCCGTGAAATACGTCTAAATAAATATTTCTGTATATTATCTTATCATTTATATGTATACATGTAGGTCAAATACTTTCCGGAATAGAAGTCAATTACAAATTTTTAAAAAATGGAGCAATAGTTTAATCTTATTGACCTTTAAGGCACTGGCTTCCTGCATCCACACACTTGTTCTAGTGTTCGCATAACTGTTCAAAAATCTTCTGGAATCCACTTTTTGAGAGGTCCTTCATTTGCTCCGTCGCAATTTGGATCGCCTCATCTGAATTCACAAAACCATGTACTTTCAATTTCATTTTCAACCATGGAAACAGATAAGAATCCTCCGTTGCTGGAATCGTTTCGTATGCTTTCTTCAGCATCTCGAGCGTCTCGGAAGGTGCTTTCACACAGAATTCGATGTTTGCACGCTGCTCCTAAGACGACATTGCAAAATCCGATGAGTGAAAAATTCGCTTTGTGAGAAATGATCTGCAGGTAACGCCAACAGAACGGGAAATAAATACCAGATGGCTGTGTGTTTTCCTTATTAGTTCTGTCAACCCCCGAAACAGATATTTCCCCTCCAACGAACATTTGCGAGAATGTAGGGGCAGTGGCGTAACCGAGAATATTAGGGTCTTCCTACAAAGTCAGATTTTGGGCGTCAAGCCGGGTCTTACAAAGGGTTCATACTTAGCATCACCCCCTAGCTTTGGACCCCTAGAATTCCGCCCCCCTCGATACGGGGGTGTATGTTGCGGCACTGGTAGGGGTCCATTCCAGGATCTTTTTAACTATAGTAGTACACGACATATATGTTTTAGGTAAATGTAATAGATCTGCATTTTCGTCATGATGTTACAAAAAAATCTTAAATGGAGAATTTAAAATAAATTTTTCTATTTTCATAAAATAATGAATGAATTCTGTATCTCTTTCATATTTTGTTCATTTGACCTAATTCAACTATTACGGTATCTGGCACGTCCTCAACAAGGAAAAAATAATTTTTTACACCAAATTTAAACTTTGTGTACGCGTCGGATTTTCAGAGACACTAGGACTCTTCAGAACAGAAGCACGACAGAAACAATTATAGCCCCGAATTCGTAATGATGACCTCACAAATACCAATAAACAAAAAATATTTATTAGTATTTTGTGTTTATTTCCCTTATAACATACGATTAATCTTACAACTGTATGTATTTTCTCAAAAAAGTATATTATAGAGAGAGAAAGCACTTCTCCAGGCCTTAATTAACTGATTCGACGACAAGCTGTTGACCTTGGCAGGGGTGTTTATTTGACCCACCGACCTGCCGGTCCGCAGCTACGCCGTTCATGCCTTAGACGACTGAGACGAAAGGAATCCCTATTCGTATCAGTCGTTAAGGGCTTTTATTCCTGCCTTTCGTTGTTTGTGACTTGCAGAATGAGAAGCCCGGTTATATTCTTTAACGTTTCATTAAGAATCATATTCTAAAGAGGAGAAAGGAAGGGATCATATTACAAGATTCACGGGATTGCCGATCTGAAAGAAGCAATGAATTGTGGCCGTGATAACCGACTGTCACGTCACGAACTCGTGATAAACGTTGTCGAGTCACAGGTTTGAAGCCAGGTGTCACTAAGATCTGTCGTGTAAAGAGGCTGATGCACGTTACATCTGTCGAGACAAAGTCCTCTCGTTGGAGTGGTATTGAAATTCTGAGAGGGGGTGCCAGTTCATGCGTTGTCTTCGTCACTTCACCGTGGTTCAAAGAATTACAAGGTCTATCACCAATGGACAAGTTCTACTTTGTAAACAACAACATTGAGTGGAACCCTCACTTACTTCCGGTGTAAAGTTAATCTATGGGAAAACATCGAAATTCAACTGAGTTTTTCAAACTTTTAATGCAAGTTTTTTAAAGACTTTTTTGCACTATATGGATAAAAGATGATCTGTAGATTTCAGATTCAGGATTTTATAGTATTTATTTTTCTAAAATACCTTGTTAATTTCTTAGCTCAAAGCAGTGGTGATTTTGCATTAACCGGAAGAAGAAAAGGGTATTAATGACTGTAGCGCACCCATAGCAAGTTTTACGGTAGAACTTGTCCATAGCTCTCGTGTTACAGCCCTTGGCCGCGGTAGCCAAGTGGTCAAGGTATCGGATCATGGCTAGCGTGTCATGAATTCGAGCCCAGTACCACTGAAGATCCGACGTGTAGGGAGCGATGCTCGTTAAATCTGTCGAAAGCTCAAACCTCCTCCCGTTGGTGTGGCGTAGTAGTTAGGAGAGGGGTGCCAGCTCAGGTGTCATCCTCGTCTCTTGACTATGGTTCAAAATTTACGAGGTCCGTCGCCAAAAGCCCTCGCGTAGCTGAACAGCGCGACGTGAAAATTCACTCCCTCCCCCAACATCCCTCGTGCAGCTACTGAGGGCGAAATTAAAAATCAGTCAATATGCCTGAAAATGTGTTCAGGGTTCGGATCGGGACACCAGGTTTAGAAATTTAGGTACAAAAATATTAAGAAAAACAATCCTATATATGAGAATCAAATAAAAGGAATCCCAAAGCATTATTACATTAAATACGCTGTATTTATTTCTAAAATGCATGCATTAATTATCTGTTGTGTTTCACGAATAAAAACTTTTAAAGCGATATTTTATTGTTATCATTCACGTAGTATTAAGATTGCATCTTTCTCTCAGATGCAGGCCTTTTTTGAGTGACAGGAGTAAATTAACACTCATTTCCGAATTTACTATCAGTAAGTCATCAACTTCCTCTTTATTTTCGAATTGACGCTTGACAGAACGCATTGCAGAGAGAATACCAGTAGAGGTCACACTGCGTCGCAGCTTAACTACAGTTTCTCTCAGCTTAACCAAACATTAATTAGCTTTTTCGGATAGATTCTTGCATTCTTCGTCTGAAAGCTTCTTAAAAAGGAGTGAAGCCAAAATGCTACCTTACTTCAAACGGAAGTTTCTGCGTTTACTTCGCTTACGCGGGAATGTTTCGTAAATAGATCCGTTACAGCAGGACTGTGCGCTTTGTTGATTATGATTTGCATCTGTTTATAGGCAAAAGTGTGGCATTGAGTTTTATTAGATAAATCATGTTTGTGTGGCAGTTTTTCAGATGCAACTACTAAATATAAGGTAAGACATGCTTTTATTGGACTTCCATTTTCAAAATGGATCTTAATGCGTTGGGGTTATTTTTTTTAAAGAAATGAATTGTGAAGTTGTTGAAAAAATATAAAAATATAGGTTTTAAGAAAATATTCATTTACAAACAGATAATTTACATCTTTTTTCAATTCCTAATATTAGCTCACTCTCTTCCTATATATATATATCTTGTTAAAATTTTCAATCGTTAATAAAATACTTTCTATTCATCCAATCAAATTCAAATAAACTTTTTAAACTTGTAGTGGATTATACTTGATGTTAATGAAGTTTTTTCAAATATTAATTAATTGATTAAATTAAATTAAATTAATTACCGGTTATTGACGCCAACTTAGATTCTTCTCCATTGTTGTAACAATGTAACTGTTAAAACAATGACAAAAGTTGGCGTCGAAAAACGGTTTTTCAAACTAGCCAAACCGGGTGTGCATTGTTATAACAATGCAAACAAAAATAATCATGCTCTTTTCTTAAATCCTACTATTAGTTCATTCTCTCCCTATATATATAAGGTTTACATTCTCAATCGTTAATAAAATACTTTCTATTCATCCATTCAAAGTAGGAATTGACTTAAAAAAGTTTTTTTTTTTACTTGTTGATATGATAGCGCGTAATTTTAAGATAGCTAACTACTTAAAGAACCGCGATTTTGCAAAAGCGTATAAAATAATGTTTTTAAAAAAAAAATTTGTGTCAGTTGAAATAGAATAAATATAAAAAGTTGTTTTAAGAATATTATTACAATACCAAGCAATTAAAATGGAGTTTTTTGCCAAAAAAAATTATTTATTTTTAAGACATTTTCCTTTTATGAAAAATGCATCTACAAAATTTTGCCTCTATATAACTGTCAACACCGAGTTTGATTTCGGGTTTTTGAAAAATTCCCAATATTTTCGTAGTTGAAATCAATTGTTAAAATTTCTCTAAAGTATCAAAATCCATTTCTAATTTATGCATTTCAAAATTCCTAGTTCAACTTCAGTACTATAGTTTTGGCAAAATATTATTATAGAAGCATTTTTCACATAAAAGGGAAATGTTTTGAAAATGTCATTTTTTTCTTCACTTTTTGCCAAAAAATTACATAGAAATATTTTTTTCTTTTTAATAATATTTTTAAAACAATTTTATATGTATCTTCTAATTCAACTGTGTGATGTCGAGAAGATAATTTAATTAATGTCTACTCTTTTTCAAAATCACGGTTCTCTCTCTCTCTCTCTCTCCGAACATAGTCACTGTGAGATATTGAGAGAGAAGAAACAAAAAAATTTAAATGCTTTCACTTCTATTTATACTCCATTTCTTCGTAATTGGAGTAATAAAATACACTCGTGCCCAAAATTAAGGTCAGAAACACGTTTTTCATAATAACTTGAAAATGCCTCCAGTAAAATTGATAGAATCTGCATTTCATATACAGTCGACTCTCGATAATTCGAAGTTGGAGGGACCAATGAAAAACTTCGAATTATCCAGAGGATAGAATAACGCTTTCAAAATACACGAAGAGAATTTTTTTTCCTAACACATTTAAATTTGTGAAACTATGTAATAAAACAACAATTGTATGTATGTATAAAATTGCGTCAAAATATTTTTAAAAAGTACATATTACACAGTATAAATAGTATACAGAAGTTAAAATTCAAGTATTAAAAGAATACATTTATATAGTAATTCTCGAACAGGACTCTTTCTCGCCCCACCAAGTCTCTTCCATTCCTCATTAGAAATAAAATCGTTTCACACCCGGTTCCCTCAAACACTGTTCGTAACACTATTGATTCTTCAAGGCAGGGTCCGGCCAATGCCCTATTTGGTACCACATTCTGTAAGTCACACAGATGAGCCATAAATCATTATGTTAGTCCAATGCAAAAAACACCATCTTCGGCTGAGGAACCGGGAAACACAAAGAAGGGGTAACACAGACAGATGGTCATCAAAGAGGTTACGTTGCAAGGAGACATGCAGAGACAATGCAACACAAAACATGTAAGCTGCTACCTGTTTGCTAAAGGACTCTAGTTAGTAAAATTTCTAACTGTCGGGAGTTTTATAAGATAACTTCGAATTGTTGCGTGTTTTGTAGTTGGGCCAGCCACAGATTTTACTTCGAAACATTGAGTATACCAAAACGTATTGCTTTAGTTCGAAATATCAAGAGTTTTTCTTGGGGCTGAGCATATATTTCGAATTAGCGAGAGTTTCGTATTATTGACAGTGTGAATTAATAAGAGTTTACTGTATTTTGAAGAACGGGTAGTACAATATCAACCTTCAGTTTAGGAAAAGCTGTTTTTTTAACGTTTGGTAGAGCAACTGGATTGAGACCGTTGAAACATATGGAATTTTGTCTACTGTTTTGTGAATGTTGCATTAAAACAAAGGTAGTATGTTTGCAGTGAGAATGACTCTTATCATAATCGTTTAGATTCTTTCTTGAGATGGAGAACCGTTGGCAGGCTTGAAGCTGGCCAATCTGAAGAGGAGGTGGGGATCGATGGTTACAAGTGGCCTGAAACTTGTCTCTTGGCCATGGAATTCATTCCAAACCGGTGGTACAGTTACCAGGAGCATCGTTCAAGGTGCGCATCAGAGCATCAACATCTGCACAGGAACTCTACCTGGCATTAAACAAACGATGACAAAGGCTGCTCAGCTTGCAGGACAGGCCGTGGTAGCCTGTGGTCAAGGTATCGGATCGTGGCTGGCATGTCATGAGTTCGAGCCCAGTACCACTGAAGACCCACCATATAGGGGAGCGATACACGTTAAATCTCTCTAGAGCTCAAACGTCCTTCCATTGGTGTGGTGTGGTAGCTAGGAGAGGGGGTGCCAGCTCAAGTGTCATTCTTGCCACTTGATCATGGTTCAAAATTACGAGGTCCGTCACCAGAAAACCCTCGTGTGGCTAAACATTGCGATGTTAATGTTAACTCACTCGAGGTACCACTGAAGACATGCTATGCACGTTATTCTCTGTCCAGGGTCAAAGTCCTGCCTTTGGCATGATGTGGTAGTTTGGAAAGGAAGTGCCAGCTCGAGTGTTGTCTTCGTCATTTGACCTTGGCTCAAAACTACAAGGCCCTTCTCTTGGGCAATGCTCTCGTGTCACTTTATGCTACAATGTTGGTAAACAATGACCTCAAAATATTTATGAAATTCAAGTTATTACGTTATTTTACATTACATGCCTAAAAGTAATTATTTTTCTTTCTTTGGTTTCTGTATTTGTATTGTTGATTTTATTTTCATTCGCATGCATATTTAATATCATTTGAATTAATAAAACAGAATATATATATAAAAAAAGTTAAATAAATTATTAGAAATCTTCAAAGCACGTTTATCAACTGTTTTATGAAGAAATTACGAACTTCGAGAAATCTTTCAAAGAGAATGGTTTCGATGCTTGCTTGTACAACCTTGTATCATTTGTACTTCCCAAGTATAACATCTACATTATATTAAAATAAATGCAAATGGCTTCATTTTTTATCATCCCATGTAAAATTCATCGGCTAATGTCAGTGCTTCTCAAACTTTGAATGTTTGTGATCCAATTTTTTATCTTAATTTTTACCGCGCCTCCACCGTTTAATAAAAATGTATTGAATGCAATAGTAATGTAATATAAAGCTAAAGCTATATACAATACGATTTTAATTATAAACCGTACAAATTATATGAAGAAGAATTAAATTTTGTATAAGATAAGCCCACGGAATACATTGTGTGGTATTGATACATTTATAAGCATATTATATCAGTGTAAATGTGTCAGAATATATTTTTTTCTATAAATTAATAATTTTTAAATCTCTTATTTTCGACTTTTCGATATGCTCGCCCCCCTCCACAGTTTGAGGAACACTGGCTTACGTAACAAAATAAAATTTAAAATTTTACTGGGCTAGAGTAGAGTTGATTTATCATGTAAAAGAACACTTGAATACTCTCCTTATCACGTACGGACGACCACATTTCAATATGATGACGCTTTGAATGTGTTGCGGTTTGGTTTCGCTTTCGTTTCTTGGAAAATAAATGCATTATTATTGATAAGAGAATTGTGTGTTTGTTTTTAGTACGTACTTAGTTACAATATGCTCAGTAATCGTCGAATAGATTGACGTTAGTCTGAATAAAATCATACTTAATATGGAGGAAAGTAATGCTGATTTTATGTTTACTAGAGATGTTTTTGATAAGCACTTTAAAATTGCATTCTCTCTTAGTCATATTCTTTCTTTGTGTGTGTCATTCTCTTTATTTTTCCCTCTCTTTCTGTCTTTTGTCTTTCTCCCTCCATTTTTCTCGCATTCTCTTTCTCTTTTTCTTTCTCCTTTTTTCTGTCTCCCTCTTTTTTTCTATCTTTGTTTTCTTTCTCCCTCTCTTTTCTCTGACTTTTGTCTTTCTCCTATTTTTCTCTAATTATCTTTCTCTATTTTTTTTCTTTCTCCTTTTTTCTGTCTCCCTCTCTTTTTCTCATTCTTTCTCATTCTCTTTTCTTCCTCTCATTATCTTTTTCTCTTTCTGTTTTCACTCTCTCCCAGTTTCTCTATTTTGTCTTTTTCTCTCATTCTCTTTTCCCCTTCCCATTCCTTTCTCTGTCTCTCTCTGTTTTCTTTCTATCTCCTAATATCTCTATTTTATTATTTTTTTCTCTCTTCCATTATCTCCTCTCATTCTTTTTTTACTTCTTTCTCCCATTCTCTTTCCTTTCTCTCTTTCTGTTTTCTTTATTTTCTTTATCCCTCTATTTTATTATATATTTTTCTCTTTTCCATTCTTTCCTCTCATTAACTTTTCTCTTGAGGTGTTATTATCTCTCTTTGTCTATAATTCTCTTTCCTTTGTTATATAAGAGCATTTTGGTTTTCTTTTTTGTTACAAAATCTATGGTAAATTATTTTATTGTTTTCTAATTCGACAAAACTGATTAATACAAAACTTAAGCTGAATAAGTAGGGTATTGTTTAATTAATGCTTATCCTGTTCTAATTCTATGAAACTAAATTTCGAAGACTACATGTTGCTGAAGCTAGCAAATGTCCTCTTCACTTAACTATAGCTCAGCATCATGGGAAGCATCCTCTACAACATTCATGAAATATCTTACCTGATGTGAATTCCTTATCAAACCCTTTAAAGTTTCACAAATTAAAGATGGTTTTATTCTATATTGGAATATAAATAATTGAAGCGAATATAATTAAAATATAAATACTTAAATTAGTTTTAAAAAATTAAATAACGTTAAATAAAAGAATAAATATTTTACGTAAATAAACTTTTTAGAACCATACGTAGGATTGACTTTTACTAGGAATTTGAAGTGTGTGTGTGGAATTCATAATGCGTTTGAAAAATATTTAAATTGAAAAATTTCCATCCTCCTTTTCTAACGTTGCTGTCTTCCACTAACATTTTATGTTTGTTTTTCTTAAATATTTCTTTTGAAGTTTTTTCAAACAATTTAAAAGCAATTACAACAAATTTATTAAATTCATATATAAAATTCGATCATTATTCTCAAAGATTGACAGTTTTTCCCATTAAAAGTTCAACTTCTCATTCACATTAGCAATTAATGCTAATTTAAATTAATATTATTTATGTATCGTGCAACATCAAAAAATACTTTTAATTCAATTGTGACTAGTCCTAAACTCAAATTAAAAGCAGTTTCAGAAAGTTGAGATTCCAAACGCTTCAACAAAATCTTTTAAAAAATCGTTATATTCTAATCGATTTATTATATTTTTTCGGGAATATACATATATATTTAATTCTTGTGAACCAGTGTATGAAAATAATTGAGTTAGAGGATAGCTGAAATAAGAGCGAGAGCGTACCTATTCGCTATATACAGATTGGTGTATTCACTTCATATTTCATCTTCAGCAGCCAAAGAGAAAAAGCATCCCAAAGAAGTCTCATTTATCAGTTTAATGCGAAATCGAATTTATTCCACTTCGCCGGAAGTCGGCAAGGTAGGACACCACAGGAAATGACGTTTGCCAGAGAGGAAGAAAGTTGCTCTATCGATAACTCTTCAGTAGAGTCTTTCTGTCTGACAATTTTCCTGACGTCGTTAATTTCGTATTGTTGACATTTTTATGTAGATACATTTACCCCTCTATTTGCTTACATGGACCTTTTTCCGGTGGTAAAAAAATTACGACAATATTTACTTGGTAGCAAATATGGAAATATATTAATGGACTTAGTTCTCTAATCAATATATTGTATCGATAAGAAGACATCATTCAGCATTCTAATAGTTATTTGAACTATTATAAATATTGTTTAAATATCAGAGTTTCAAGATACGATACAAACTAAATTCGGTGACACAACAGCTCATGAGGGCCAAGGCCTACTGTACCTATTTCAGTTTCCGTGACCTTAGACTGAGGTGCAAGTGTAGATGTTCTGATCAGGTAGCCAGTCTGACGCAAAACCCTCAGTGTCTAGATCCCAAGCAAGCTTGGTACTCATTTATCAACCTACTGTAGGGATGAAAGGCTGAGTAGACTTTGCCCAGCCTGGAATTTAAGCCCCGGACCTGTGGCGTGGAAGTGCGATGCACTACCATTCAGCCACTGGGCATTTAAGATATATATAATGGAAGTTATCAATTTTCAAAGAAAAAACTTCTTAGAAGGTTATATGAACTAAAAGTTTTTAGTTGTAGTGCCATTTTAGAAGTAGATGGTTCTCGTCTATTTTTTCTAATAAATAATTAATTAAATAGCTAACAAAATACTTAAATATATAAGTAAAGTTCTTACTTTTATATTTGTAAGCTCTATATACCATATATTCCACCGTATAATAAGCACTTTTAGAGTATTAAAAAAGATCGAAATTTTCTTACCAGTGCGCGTTTATACACTGGATATAAAAATGAAAACTTTAAAAATAAAGAAAAGACAAACATTAAAAATTTAAATGTATGTATGTATATATCTAAATACTGTTCATTTAAAAGAAATGACACACCTTAGGAACATTCATTATTTGTTTCCCCATGTGACGTTTGAAACAATAAAGGTAGCGTGACTTGAAAAATAAAAATGTAGTTTAATTAAGTCGCAGCTATATTATTTACATTAATTGACAATTTAGTACTATTAGATGATTTTAGAGTCCCAATTTTCAATTGCTTTGTGAGGGAGAGATCTTGGTGTGCGTTCACTGCGAAGGTTTCGCTCCAACTCTCCTTTCTCTCACGGCTCCCTCTCTGTCGGCTAACCCCTGTCGGCGTCTTTGCTCTCCATACATCCGGTCGTGGGTGGAATGGGCTTCTCTTCGTGTCAAAGGTCGCCGGGGCTAACCAAGACACGTCCGCGCAATATATTAACCACTGCAAGTGTTTTTGCACATGTGGAGATCAACTTTTCTAAAACTGATCCGGCCGTGGGAGGGAAGTCGCAGGTGTCCCAAAACTCAAGATGGTTTCGTTACATTCAACGGGGCTGCAGTTTAGCTACTTAGCTTTGGCAAGTCCCCAAATGTGAAAGTCATTTCATGATGGCACCATCGTTACTAAATTTGGTCGCTCGAATTAATATTTTAATTCAAGCTCTCTTCGGATGCTAAATGTTGCCATCCTCTAACATTGCAGAGAGTACCCGAGCCAAATTGATACTCAAGAGATCTTTTACATGCCACATAATTATGACATGCGTGCCTACGGTTTTTGCATCCAGAAAGTCGATAGACTCTATCCGGAGTAGAACCCGCAATCTTGGGTTTACGAACCGGGAATGCTACCTGTAAGCCACCGGAGCCGACGCATTCATTATTAGATATCATGAAAAAAAATCGTCATATTCGTCTTCCATTAAAACTTCAGGAACAACATCAAATTCTGTTTCCTCTTTTCACCATCACTGTTACTCTAAAACACAAAAAGTCATCTCCCGTTCTATCTAAAGTTTTACATTTTTTAAATGACCTATTAAATTATGTCCGGTTTATTTTCATTCCATGCTTTAATATTATCTACTTACACACTATACCCAGACTTCGAATGACAACAATGTTGCACACATACATTTCAGGTTTCTTCGTAGAAAAAAGTGCTCAGTGTACAGCGAATTTACTTAAAAATTAAAAATTGCATTTTGAAAGCATATGTGCCTTATACGTTGAAATATACTTATATACGAGGTGTGGCACACACACAAAAACGAGACTGGCCCAATATATCATTCTCTACGTACAGAATAGTTATCCGTGACATTATTACCTTCAAAGTAATTCCCTTCAGCTTTCATACAATACTGCGTGGCCGCGGTAACCTAGTGGCCAAGGTAACAGACTCGTGGCCGGCGTGTCAAGAGTTCAAGCCCATTACCACAAAAGACCCACTGTGTAGGGGTGCGATGCACATTAAATCTGTCGAGAGCTGAAACGTGCTCCCGTTGATGTGGTGTGGTAGTTAGGAGAGGGGGTGCCAGCTCGGGTGTCGTCCTCTTCTCTTGACCATGGTTCAAAATGACGAGGTCCGTCGCCAAAAGCCCTAGTGTAGCAAAAAAAGTGCGACGTTAATGTTCACTCATTTCAGTCAAAAGGCGGCAGATGGTCGAGCCGGTTTGTGCGATCGTAAAACATGTACATTTGTTTCCGGTTATTTTTTGTACGAATATTTGACAACGCCTGATATGTACTGTAATTTGAGGGTCATATATGGGGCCCACATTTGCATAGGGTCCAGGGCAGGGGCCTAGCAACCACCGTATCAATGATACGAGACCCCAACATGTGTCAGCAAAAAAATCGTGAAATATTAAGGGGCCCTTAACAAGAGCCCTCAAGAAATTTTGATACAGGGCTTTCTTAGAACCTTACGCCAGTGGCCTAGGGCCTTCTTTTAAGTAGGACTCAGGGCCTCAAGAAATCTTAAGACGTCCCTGATTACAAGTGTGTGTTGTAGAATAGTCAAGTACGAGATTCCCGATATATTTAGGCATATATAAAAAAAGAGCACATGTGCAATTTTCCACATTAGATATTTTTACATATTATTGTAACTGTATGGTATAAACTAAAATTTTTAATCTAGAACAGTTTTAACTTAAATCAACCAATTATCGGGACCACATCAAATACAGAATATTTCTGCATTTTCAATCTAGGATCTAAAACTAAGGTTCTAAGCTCGAAAAATAAGCAAATTGATAATAACTGGTAAAATAAACACTCTAAAAATTCTGTAAAACACTTCATCAAATAACAATCAATGATGGTTGTCATGCTTATTCCTTCTATGTAAACACAACAGATTATTAATAGAACAATGTCTTGAATATTAAAACTGTTTTGGGGTTGAAATCTAAATATATCCCAAAATTGTTTTGAAAATACGTTTCAGATCTAGACTAAGTTTCCGAAATGAAATCCGTATCCAAATAAGGGAGAATTATCATTGTTTACAGAATGCAAAAAAAAAAAAAAAACGCAAATACAAAATATTTAAAGATAAATAATACCTTTCTAGAGCAAATACACATTTGATATTTTTGGTTCAGACAACTTTTTCAGAACAAACGGTCAGATAAGCTACTCAAGATAAATAAACAAATGGAAGTAGATAAAATTCAGATTATCTAAGGAAATCGAACATTAATACAAATAAATACGACAGGAAACCCTTTTTCTTATTACAACACATACTTCTGACCCATCAGCATTTTTTAAAATTTTAATTATTTTGCATAGCAGTATATTTTAGAAATAAAGTTGAGGCTATATTTAGGGTTAGACACACAAACAAAAAGCTGTTTTTCTAAACAGATTTTCAAACTAAAATAATGGTAACGTTTTAATGAATATTATTGTATTTAGATATGCGTAATTTGATTTACTGACGTGGATAATTTGATTTCTATAAGCAGTTTTCAGGAACGAAATGAAATACTTGTTCTCGAAAATAAATTAAAAGGAAACTCAAACTAATTGCAATGTTTAAATTTTATTTTCCAAATGTTTTTTTTTTTTGCATTATATAATGTAAGATTAATCTTATTATTCGTAAGACTATTTTAAATTGTAAACACACATTCCATAAAAAACAATTCAGAAATACTGTATTTTCCAGATAACAACATGCTTCACTTCTTAATCATCTAGACCAGGGATTGGTGACTTTTTAGCTTTGGCGTGCCGAGCCAATCTACCAATAGGATTCAGCGTGCCACACAGTTGGGCATTTTTGAAACAATTCTACTCCCGAGATAATGCATGCAGAGTTAGAGAACAGAGATCAGTAATATAGATTTACAGTTTTATTAGATGTTAATTTTGCATAATTTAAAGATATTTCTCAGCACAAAAATAAACAATTAAAAAATTAAAATTAATCATATTATGTGTCATTAAACATTTATTAAAATAAGAAATAGACAAATTCCCCTTCATCACAGTAAATAAAAATTTTACTGTGGACCTTGTGACTCTGTTTGACTCGATTCTGAACATTTAGTTAAGAAATTTCTTTGCGGACACGAAATATTTTTCATACCAGGAAATAATTTTTATTTAAATATGTAGAACTATTAAAACTGAAAGAAGAGTACATGCAATTTTCTCCCTTCAAACAATTAAATCTCTCCAGCAATGACATTCAATAGTTTACAGAATAGCTGTACATTTATCTTTAGAGTTATCTATCAGATATTTTCGTAATTCTTTAAATGTCTAATTCTGAAGATGTTTGTCAAATAAGGTCCTTTTCAAATTTAGCAACTTCCATCCATTTACATATTGGCAAATTTTGTAGAGTAGTGCAGAGTGCCACTGAGAATTGCACCGCGTGCTACATGTGGCGCGCGTACCATAGGTTGCCAACCCCTGGTCTTGACTGAGGTAGCCTTGTGGTTATGCACAAGACCTCATCACCAGCATGTCACGAGTTCGAGCTGCCGTGCTAGTAAAAATCCACCGCTTGGAGAGGTTGCTGCACTTTAAATTTGAAGAGGCTCTAAGTTCTCTCGTTGGTGTGGTGTGGTAGTATGGAGAGGGGGAGGCACTCGGGTATCCCTGTCACTTGATGGAGGTTCAAAATTACGAGTTTCGTCACCAATAGAACTCGTGTTGCCTTAGGGATTGATATTAATAAACACTCCCTATAAACAGTCTATTTGAATATACTATTTTACATATTTGTAAGGCAATAAATTGTACATGAATTTCTCAGACATGTAACCATTTTTAACACGCTTTTATTAGCTTCACCTGTATGTAACGGAATCTTTGAACTCGATTTTTACTCACTTTAAAATATTAGATTAATTCGAAATTTTGCTCACTAATTCTGTTCCATTGTCCTGATCAGGATTAACGATTTCCAATTTCTAGATTTGGCGATTAATTTCAGATACCATTTACAGATTTGGCAACTAAAAGATTAAGTTCCAACCCGAAGGCGAAAACTCTCACGGTCAATACAAATACACAACAAATAAAAAAAGTGTTCTTTATGTGAAATTTTTAATTTTTGGTTCGATTAACTACAAAAGCGTGTTTTTTAGTTGTTTTTTTTAAACTATAATTTCTTACGTTTTCAGACGGCTCGTGAATGGAGATGAACCCGTACGTGATGGTGGACACCACCAACTCCGTGTCGGATCTCTGGTCCGTGGAACAGGACACGGACGTGACCCTGGATGTTCTACTGCCCAATGGATACTTCATGAACATTACCGTCCATAGAGATGCCTCTTTGAGCGAAATAAAGGAGGTACGCAACATATTTTTTACTGGAGCAAGTTTTCTATACTTACAGTACGAATATTGCTGAGATTATGAATTTTAACGTGAACTGAATAACATAAGATAGGTATTGAGAATCGATGTTTTAATTATATATCATAAAATAATATTGAATTTTTATGTCAACTTAATGATATATTAAGTTGTCAACGGGAACTTTATGATACATTACCAGTAGCACACACAGGAATTTTACAAGGTCCAAGGACGATTCTTCAATACACCGCCCAACATATTCTTTTAATTTTGTCGATTTTCGGGAACAAAAAACAGTAAAAAATTAATTAATAAATGAATAATTAGAGTTAATTAATAAAATAACTATTAAAAAGAAATACTTATTAATTTTTTCGTACTATATACACAGAATTATAATTAATCGGAAAAAAAATCAAGTGCTTTTGAGAGAGTGGGGGTCCGGACTCCCAGGACTTCCCCTTTGTGTGCGCCACAGTACATTACTGATACTTTAAAATTTTTAACTCTAAGAGTCAATAATTTATTATGTCATACATAAGTTAAATAAGATATTCATCTCGAAGGCATCAAAAATTATATCTGATGGTGAATATAAAGAGATAAATTTGCATTATTAGTCGTTTTGTAACATAGAGCAAATACGCTGTCATTTTGTATAGATCCATATACTTATTGAGTTTTATAAAATATCCATGTAAGATCTCTCGATCTCTCTCACGGATACAGTGTAGCGGCGGTAGCCTAGTGCACAAAACCCTCCGGCCTGTGAGTGACACTCTAGATAGAAACCTCCAGCCCTGGCGGCACGCACGCTTTTGTGTCCTTCGTCCCGAAAGAGTAAACAATGCTCATATCGAAAAAAATTTCCTCAGAATAGATTTAAACTTTTTGCAAACTTTTAAAGGATCAAAGAATTGCTTATTATTGTACTCACTCGTGTTTTTACACCTTAAGAAGCATGACTAATGCCAAAACAAAGTTATGACCAGGCAATACGAATCTCTTGTTCTGTAATAAGATAAAAATATTGACCGAGAGATAATATATTCGAAAACAACAGCGTTACTCACAGAAACTCAGACTTAGCTACATTGGCTCTTCAAGTTCCCAGATGTAATTTGGGGTTCAGTCACTTAAAAGAAATATGGAACGAAACACGATCTAAATATTCGGTGCAACACGAAACTTTGAGCAACCTCAAGAAGCAAGGATTACAATCGCAAGTTAAAAACTTGTTATTTTTGTTTGAATACCTGGAGTCGATCAAATTTAGGCACTCATTTTTTAAAAATGTAAGTAAATAACTGTTTTTATTGATATTATACAAATAGAAGAAGAGAAAAAAAAATACAATTTTATTTACTTGTTTTCTTACGTGTTCTATTTTAGGAGGTTTGGGAGTGTGCCCAGCGATGCCCCCTGTTCGGGCTACTGCGGGACAGCGACTCTTACGTGTTCCAATGTATCAATCCCTTGACAGCGGAACGTGAAGAGCTCATGGAAGAGGAGCAACGGTTGAGTGAGGTGCGCCCCTTTCAGGGCGTCCTGCGTCTTGTTGAGAGAAGAGGTGATGAAGAGGAAAAGTCGCTCAACTCAAGGCTTAGTATCGTCATCGGGATGGGTGAGTAAATTGTCATTCTTAGTATATATATATATATATATATATATTGCTAAAAACTATACAAGGTGTGACACAAAAAACGAGACTGGCCCAATGAATCATTGTACTTGAAGAATCAGTTCTCCGTGACAGTATCAACTTCAAAGTAAATCCCTTCAGCATTCACACACTTCTGCATTCGCGGCTATCATTGCTGGTAACCGTTCTGGAACGAGGTTTTTGGGAGTCCCTTTGGGAGATTTTCTGTTTTTGCCTGAACCTCTTCTACTGAAGTAAAATGGGTTCCCTTTCAGCAAGATTTAACTGTAGAAAATAAAAAGTCTCGTGACTGCCTCATCACAGTAATGTTTTTGCTGCTCAGAAATTGCTTGGCAGATAGGGCCATGTGAGCGGATGCATTGTCTTGGTGCAACAGCCATCCCTCTCTGCTCAATTCTGGCCCTTTTTTCCCCTAATTTTTTCACGAAGTCTTTTTAGTGCTTCAATGTAGTAGTGTTGATTAACATTCTGATCACTGATGTGAATGTGAACCCACTCACATCACGAATTCTTGCTATGTTTGGTTTGTAATCGCTGACCTTGAGTGCCCATCAGGTTCATCTTCCAATCTGACCCTTTTCCCCCCTGAAAACCTTTTATTCCATTCAAACACATGTGCCCTAAACAAAGTTTCTTCCCCATAAGCCTCGGTTAATATTTGAAGTGTTTCCGTGGCTTATTTCTTAAGCATCACAATAAAAGTGATGTTGATTCGACATTTTTTCCGGCAGAATGCAGTTGCACCTGTTCATTCAATGACGCAGTACTCCACACTGGCGGGATATATTAAGGCAAAACTGGCTATATGGATAGAGGAAGTGCGTGAGATGACGTCATCAAATTAGTTGTTGCCAACTCCACTCCTTTTTCAAGTTACACACTTAGTCTCGTATTTTTGTGTCACACCTTGTTTTCAATGTAGGAAGACATATAGTTGCATATTACTTCTCTATATAGTCACCATACTTATCGAGGCATTTGTTCCATCGGTATACCAAACCATCGAAACCAGCATCGTAGAAATCGGTGTCAAGGTTGTGCAACCACGTCAAGATGGTTTCCTGAAACTCAGCATCGGTTTTGAAATGCTGACTTCCTAAGTGTTTCTTCAAAAGACCGAAGAGATGGAAATCACTTGGTGCGAGGTCAGAAAAGTAAAGAATGTTCCAATACCTCCCACCGAAAGCGTTATTTCTTCATCTAATACATCTGTTTTGCCTTTATCAAATTTGTGCACTAAAACTACACCTGTCTTCGTCACACATGTACCGTACACTTCTACCCACTGCTAATAAATTTTAGTTGGAGAATCTTTTTTTAAATGCAAAACCATATAGTCTTATTTCAATCTCTGACCATGTTTCCATCAACGTAGCCATGTTTCCACTAACTGAGATTTAGTCATGTTTCTGGAGAACCAACTCCCTCTACCGGTACCATTTGAAAGCCGTGATAGCTTTCGTTACGTTCAGAGAAACTTTTATTCATAACGTTAATTTGCACTTCCGTCAAAGCTCGTGTTACCTTACTTTTTGAAACATCTACATATAAGACATCCCTTTTTTTTTTGTTTCTTTTCATCAGTAATTTTTGTGTTTTGTCTGAACGTAACTTTTACATTCATTGCAAAAAAAAAGTTTGTCTCATAGCGTGCCCCATAATCTTTCTCCTCGGAATTTGAATCATGAATTTTAAAAGCATTCATATTAATGCATATCATCGTAGTATTCCCTTTTCTTATCAAAATAAATTCCAGAAACACACCATTCCATTTGTATTTATTTTTTGATTCACACGTCATCAGTGTGGTCTGGTCTCCCGCGGCGATTTTCAATTGGAATTATCAATGAGAACGGAAGTGAAACCATGCGGGAAAACGATAAGGATGAGATAACGGTGAACTTTATCGATACACGTCAAATGTCTTCCATCGTTTGGATATTCTAAAAATAGAAAGAAGGTAAAAAGAAAATTTAAAAAAAAACATCTTGTTAACTGTATTTCTTGATTGAAGTGACAAATACGACTATTGACCAAAAATGATACTCAACAGATGTTTTGTATCAAGTTTTGTTTATTCTAAAAGATACAATGTATTGCCATTTGATAAAAGTAACTGATAGAAATGAAATATTAATAAGGAACATTATTCACGATCGTACAATCGTATATAAACTTGTAATAATAGTAATATAAGAATGAAATATTTTGTATCCCTTTTTGAAAGTCACAAATGTTTTTTTAAACATATTCTTTTATGAATTTGTTAAAGGCACATGATACAATTTATTTTTAAAAAAATCTTTCATTTAATGGTTTTTAGTTTTTTGCTTGTAACCAATGTATATGAATTACGTAAAATAATTTTTGTACCACAAAAGACTAACCATTTAATTTTTTAATTTTTAAAAAAAATTTTAATTTGAGAAGGGATTTCAAAGTACTACTACAATATACAATAATTGACGTATACACGTGAAGTTTGATTTACAAATACGTTAAGCTGTCACTCATCCGGTATACTGGTTAGTGTCGCAGACTGCGGTGCTGCAGGGCCTAGGTTGGAATCCCGGAGGCATAGATGTTTGTGTTGTAATACGGCCGAATGGTCTAGGCATCGGATCATGGCTAGTATGTCATGAGTTCGATCCTAGTACCACTGAAGACGCACCGTGTAGGGGAGCGATGCACGTTAAATCTGCCGAGAGCTCAAACGTCCTCCCGTTGGTGTGGTGTGGTAGTTAGGAGAGGGGGTGCCAGCTCAGATGTCGTCCGCGTCACTTGACCATGGTTCAAAATTACGCGGACCGTCGCCAAAAGCCCTCGTGTTGCTAATCAGTGCGACGTTCATATTCACTCACTCACCCTTGTGTTGTAATACTTCTTTCCTTTGTGATGTGTGCTTCACGCTTACTTCTATGTAAGCCCCCGCGTGATACTTTGAGGTACACGGGTTTGTAAATGTTCTCAATAAAACACGTCAAGCTGTGTATAACAGAGGTTTTCTGCTAACATGATTGGTATTCATATTTTTTTTAAGGGTTTATTGAGAATTCCTTAAAAAATGTGTAAATTCCAAATTTAGGAATTTTTTTTTAAAAAAAAGTATATTTCTTTGATTTAAAAAAAAAGCATGCCAACTTTTGTTACACGTACTAATAGAAATATAAAAAAATACCAAAGCATTTGTCACAAAGGGAAAGAAAGTCTTCGTATTTTAAATGAAGACAAATGCGTTACTTTTCTTCCAGAGATAAATCCGTTTAATTTGCCATTGGGATATGAATAAAAACGAACGCAAAAGTTATCATAACTCTGGATTTTATTTAACTTAGAGCTTTAAAATTTTATGAGATTATAGAAAAGTATATAAAAAATAATTTAGTACTAAACAAATATTTATTTGAACTTTTGACCGATTTTTGTCAACTGAACCGTACTGTGCCCTCTTAGTTGGAGGATTTGGTTTTTGTACCTTGTGAACTACAATTAAACAAAGTAAAATTTTTCCGCCAACCTTTGTCTTTTTCAGTTCCTATTATTAGCTTAATCTCTCAAGTTTTTCAAGTGTGTATGCTTATAGAAAATGTACGCTGCACAAAATACAAAGTCTTTTATATCGTTTTAAAGATAATTTAATACTAAATTCAATACAAAAATTAAAGTTCAAATATTTGCAACACAAAAAATTATGCTGTAATAACTATCGATATACGTTGGATACTGATGATAGCAGTGAGTTATCAGTGCATTGTGGGGTAGTCTTTTTTTATTACAGCTTCACACTGATGTTTCATTGAGCTGAAAATAGTATTAATCCCTTCCTTTGTTATTACATGATGCCAGGAATCCATTATATCCTATATTAGTTCCTTTTTATTTCATGGATACCTCATTTGGACAAGAATTTTCAAAAGGTGTTGTAAATTTTCGGTAAGATTGAGGTCAGGACTGTTTCCTGGCCAGGACAACTACTCAATGATCTTAGAACGATACCAATCTTTCGAATACTTTACTGTCTGGAAAAGAGCTGAATATAACTGAAAAATAAATGAAGCATTGTTGGTAAATAGAACCCTGATGAAAGGTAGAAGTTTGGGTCTAGAATGGTTTCAATGTATTTTCTGAAATTCCATGTCCCATAGATGATGTGAAGACTACCGATATCATCTGCTGATATGCATGACCAAATCATAAAACTATGTGGGTACTTCACAGTAGCCTGGAGGCAGTTACGATGTAGCGTTTCTCATATTCTACGCCTTACATATTTTTGGTCATCATTACTGAATAGCGATATCTTAGTTTCATCCCTCCAGTAACTTGTGACCACTAATCATTTGTCCAATTAATGTGTTCCTTTGACCACTGTAGTCTTTTTAGCGTTGCTGTAAATTGGGATAAGGCTTTTTTTGTGTGGAATTCTACCTCTTACTCTAGCATCTGCGAATCTTCTCCTGATTGTTTTTGAACTGACAGAAACACCAGCATAATTCAAATCACTTCTGACGGCCGTTGATGACCTCTTCTATATTGTAAACATACTATTTTTGTTCTTTTGTCATTAACAGATGTCGTGCACCTTTTCCTGCTCTGTTTTTTTTATTAAATTTGTCTCCTGACATCTTAAACAAAACTTTCAGGCTTCAGATGTAATCATCAAAATTTGCAATTTTAACGGGGGAAAGACCACTTTCTCGTCATACATCTCTTTCTAGGTGTCCAATCTACTCTTTTTCAATTCCTACTATTAGCTCACATTCTCTCTATATATATATTTATTTTGTTCAAATATTCAATCGGTAATAAATTTTTTTCTATTCATCCAATCAAGTTCAAATAAATTTTTTTAAACTTGTAGTGTACGACAATGTTCCGATCTGGACGCATCCTTATATGGCACGACTTTGCTTTCGATTAATTTCCTCTACCACAAACAGGTTTCACAGTTAAACATCTTATGCGATGTCCATTTTTTAACATCCTTCGTGTCCAAGCTTGGTGGCTCTGCTGTAGCTGCACTCATTCTGACGCAATCACATGTTCAATTTTTATTTGGGTAACACTTATATATTAACCTAGAATTCAAACTAATTCTATTCTTAAGGTATTCAAATATACACTCATGGACAAAAAAATTAGTGCACCAAGAAGGAGTCGACAAAATGAAACGAAATTTTACATACGTAATGACTACTTTGATATAAGTAAATAATTAGAAAATCAAAGAAAAAGGATTATTTATTTTAGAGAAAAAGGCAAAACAATGGAGGATTTAATACCCTGTTAAACCCCATCTAGCACGCGCGCGCGAATGCACTATGCGATGCGATCGGGCATTGAGACATACAAGATCTGTATGATGTCTTGAGACATTTCGATCCATATTTGCTGTAACCTTGTCTCTAGTTCGTTCAAACTCGTAGGATGCCTAACTCGCAGTCCCAAATGATCCCAGATATGCTCGATATGACACAAATCTGGGGATAGGAAGGGTAGTAACAGTGGGGAGACAGTCTTGTGACACCTCTGCCGTGTGAAGCCGAGCATTGTCTTGTTGAAAAAATGGCTCCTGGCAACGCATGTGGTTGCAGGATGTCGAGGACATACCGCTTGGCTATCATGGTGCCACGGATAAATACTAGGGGTGACCGTGTATTGTAGGCAATGGCACCCCATACCATCACACCAGCTGCGGGCTTGGTGTGTAAAGCAAAGGCAGGATTGAGGTGTTCACCACGGGGTCCACACTCAAACACGATTGTCATCACTGTTGAAATTGAATCTGGATTCATCGTTAAAGACGATCTGGTTCTATTCCGCTGCAGTCCAGTTTCCTCGTGCGCGGCACCACTCCAAAAGTAGGCGTCGATGGGTGAGCATTCAAGATCAGCACACGTAATGGGCACCGCAATCTCAAATGTCCTTCAGCCAGGCGCCTTCGTATGGCTCGAGAAGACACCTGGTCTCCTAGTGAAGATGCTATCCGTGCCTGGATGGTGGCCGATGAAGCTGTTGGCTGTACGCGTGTATTTCTTACGTTGTTGCGGTCTTCTCGACGACTGGTCTGCCAAGGGCGTCCTGAGCCAGGTCTTCGTGTAAATGACATCTCTCGGATCCACTGGTCCAAACACCTCCTCACAATACAATCAGAGTGGCCTAATTGACGAGCTACTCGCCTAGCTGACCACCCAGCTCCCATCATGCTGATGATTCTCCCACTCTCAAACTGCGACAGCTGCTCATATTGTCTTCAAAAACGGCGTAATGGCATGTCTACCTCAGCCTTCCTTTGTAAAACGATTCAGCACACTCAAACTTTGGTTACATGTTTTATACTCCACGGAAAATGACGTTAAACGCCCCCTGGCTATACGTAATGCACAATTACGCTGCATTTCTAATCATTGCATATCTCCTTGACATGTACCTTCATGCCAAGCTTTCGTTACATATCCCGCAATTATTTCTTGGTGTGCTAATTTTTTTTTGTCCATGAGTGTTATTAACAAGTATTTTACATTAAAAATTACAAATATATCACAAACCATGTAAAAATAAAATTTTCTTCCTGATATCGAGTATTTTTCTTTCAGAAAATCTATAAACAGGCAGAAAAATCAATTTTAGAACAGCTGTTGTGTATTAGTCTTATCAATATGTTACATCTACTTAAACCACGCAGTTTAACCGTAGCTTCTAACTCTTAACGAAGTGTTAATAACGTTTTCGAATTTAGAATTATTTTGAAGAGAATAATTGAAACGTTTTCTTAATATCTCTTAATCTGAATTTCTTGTAATTAATATGACTGTTGTCATTTGAACTGAAAAATGTTAAGAAATATTTCACGTATTTTTATCAGATGAAATACGCGTCCAAATAATTAATAATATACT
>BMAO01006294.1:0-19608 GCA_019973975.1 Trichonephila clavata | reverse complement strand
AATGTCAATAAAGATTTTTTTGTTAGATAATTTTTTTTCTTCCCTCTGGCATTCAAAATTAAACACAATTTACACTTTTGGAAAGCATTTAACATTTCCACACTCGTCATTTCACAAAAGAAGTTAAAAAAAAAAAAACGTGCGTGTCTGCTCCGACGTACCACTGCGTACCACTCCGAAGTACGGTTGTCTTTGATTATATAGTAGACAAACAGGGTAAAAATAAATGCATTTCATATAATACTGAAATCATGCATGTATTTTCATTATTCTATTCACATTTTTCATGTTGATTCGGTCAAATAATATATATATATATATAAAATAATGTACATCAATTATGTTACATAAATATATACAGTGAACCCCAAAAGTGTTCGTACACTTGCAATTTCCTATAAAATTTAATGTTTTTGACTAATAAGAATTAATATATTGAAATTGTAATTTTTTATAATATCTGCAACTTGTTCTTAATAGAATGATGTAATCAATTTTTTAAAAATAGTATAACTATTATTTTTAAAAATTAATAATCAAAAAGCTACTGAAAATTTCCGCAACAAAAGTCTTCGTACACTTAACAAAAATCTCGAGATAGGCTTAAATATTGTACTTCTTTCTTAATTTAATACTTAAGTAGGATATCTTTTAGTGTCCACAACAACTTTTAAATGTCTTGGTATAGATTTAATCAGTTTTTTGCAATTTCGGCATCGATTTTCCTCCATGCTTCTGTGGTTATTGTTTTTACTTCACATTATGTGTTTATATGTCATTTTTTTCTTTTTTTTAAAATCAAATTCTCATCAAATATGTTCTACTGGGCTAAATAAACTGATTGAGAATGTATTTTCAGAATTTTGGATCAGTTATAGAGACACCAGCGACGTACATTGAGAGCAGTGCGCTTGGCGTCATTATCCTGCTAAAAAAGGAAATCTTCTCCAATATCCAAATTTTGGGCGGATAATTTAAAATCTCTCTTTAAAATATTTAGACATAGCTTACTATTCTCAATACCATGAAAAATTACAGAATGACCTAATTCTGAAGCCGATTTACACCCCCGCGCAAGAACACCTCCACCTCCATGCTTCAGCATGGAGTAGGAGGAGTTCTTGTTCCACATAAATTCATGGAATGAAATTCCTCATTTTTTCATTTACAACTATTATATGCCCCTCAGAACCAAAAATGTTGAATTTTCTGTCATCCCAATCAATTTGCTGTCAATTTTTAATTTTCTGAAACTTAATCCCAAGAATCTTGTTAGATCAATGAACAATGCTAATGTTTTTTTGTAAACGCTTGTACAAATTTCACTCCCCATAAAATATCCATACCGAGGGATTTCATATATGAAAATCGATTCTTAAGGAGTAAACTATAAAAAGAAAAAAAAAGAATGGATTCTCATTTTTAGAATGGAATATTTTAAACTAATGAGTAGGTTTTTGTTAACGCCAGACTCTCAACAACACAAAAGCTGTCGCAATTTTGATCCTCTGTAAAATGACGAGGATGAAACCTGAGCTGGTACCTCCTTCTCCAAACTACCACACAACTGGAGGACTTTGAGCCTCGATAAATTCAATGGCATCAGGCCCTCTACATGATGGGTCTGTCAGTGGCACCAGGGCTCGAATTCATGCATCGCCGGCCTCGAGTCTAAAACGATAGCCACTAGGTTACCGCAGACACATAGACAGATGCGAAATAGTTTTTTTTTTCAGTTTTTGTCAGTCATTATCAAGGACTTGCACGGCATTGCAAATAAAAAAAAGTTTTGAATGAAAAAAAAAAGTAAATTTATTGATTTATATGTTTTTGTCTTTGTAAGCTTACGTGTGATTTTGGTAAAACAAGTCATATATTCTCTATGCATTAATTGTTTTGAAATATCCTTCATAATATTTTGTTGTTATTTTATCTTTACTGCAAACAACTCATTGATTTTACCCCTTTGACTATAAGCTTGATCGTTCTTTTTCTACAGTTTCAGCTCACCATCTAACCTCCCCCACCGATGGCAATGACGTGGCCGACTCTCATCTCTCTGTTTTGCATTTTTCTTCTCCTGGAGCAGGCGACCAGTCACCAATCTCGTCACCACACTCACAGAAAACACCCGAACCACGAGAACAAGTCCAAACACATAGACGAGGATGAACTTCTGGCTCTTAAGCACAGCGATCGCGTCTCTGAAGCAGGGACCTGCGACAAACCCCGATCGCAAGTGGTACATGTGAGTGATCACTACCCGGGACGGTACTTTTTGCCTCACTGCACTGTGCTTCACAGGTGCGGAAAACACGCAGGTTGTTGCGGCTCCGACAGGCTTCGGTGCGTCGCCAGTGAGAAAGAAAAGGTGATCCTGAGATTCTACAGCGTTCGCCTGATGGGACATGGGGAGCCCGCAGAGAGGAAGATCGAAAAGCTGGCTTTCTATAACCACACCAAGTGTGCTTGCTCGCTCGCGGAAAACTTCGCCAAGCATGATCTGTGAAATAACCATGTCAGTCAACACATTAACTGATGTTATTGTGTTTTGAATGCATCCTTCGGTACTTGCGTATTATCCTGTAGACCGATAAATTGGCGATGATTCCGAAGAATTGGCACCAAAGTTTGTTCAATTAATTGGCGAAGATTTTGCAAAAATTTGCCAAAGCTTACTTACAAAAATGACTACATTTAAATTGCATTTCATTACTTAAATTCGGCTGTTTCAACGGGAATTTTTTAAAAATTTTAAATAAAATATTTTATAATAACTACATTATCTATAGATGATTTGTCTGTTTCAAATGGACAAATTGTGCATAATAGATATAACACATTTTTTCTTTGATAGGATGATACCGCCATTTTGGAAATACTCCTCTACGTTTTCTTCCTCAAAAGACTACTCTCAAATATTAATAATTTGTACTTAAAAAATGCAAGAAGAAGAAGAAAAGCGTTGTAAAACTATGTTATAGTGCTCAAGCATGTGATCGGGTACGTGTTTTCCTATTTGGCTGTATATCACGGCACTGGTGTGGTCATGGCCACGAACTCGTTGTCGAGTTGCGAGTTCGAGTTCTAATGCCACTGAAGACTCATCGTGTAGAGGAGCTGATACTTGTTCAATCTGTCATGACTCAAAGTCCTTACGTTGGCTTGGATTGGAAGTTAGGAGAGTGGGGTGACGGCTCAGATATCGTTTTTGTCTATTAACCATGGCTCAAAATTCTGATGTCCGTTGGAATTACCCCTCGTGATGTTTTAAAGTGAGACGGTAATAAACACTCACGGCTTCTGGCGATGCTTTTTGATTTGGCGAAAGTGGTCGACGCGTTAATATGCAAGTACCCATCCTTTTCTCAAATTTGAAAAAAATTCAGTCAAGCTCTGTAAGACTGTTTCATTCAAATTCTGTGTTACATTGTACATTTTTAATAGGTGCTTCAAGATGTTAAGTTACCTCATTTAAATTATTCGTAACCATTGCGAAACTTCACACTGAAGCAGCTATAGGTAGCTCTTTTCCTACGTGATCATCTATGGTTTTAGAACGAACTTCTTAAGAGTTAAGATGCTTCTTAGAAATAAAGACGTTTTAATGTAAATGCTCAATTTTAATAAAAATAACGTACAACTTGTTCCTTTCTGTATTCCCGTGCCTCATGACTGAGCAGATAGAAAAAAATGAAGGAAAAAAGAAAAATAGAAGCGGGTTCTTTAAGAGTCCATTTTCTTAGAAAATTTCCATTTAACGACCGGTGAGATTTTTACTGTCGCTAAAGAAGACGTAAGGGGAATGGAAAAATTCGAAATCTTTTAAGCAAATAACCACGACGAGACATCGTAATCTCCTGTCTATGCAAAAGGACATATTTAACCATTGCTCAAGCAAGTCGTTTAATATTCAAATCTGTTTCATAAACAGCAAGAAGATATCTTACAACGTTTTTCACTGTAATGAACAATTTCTTATCTAGATTTATCAAGAGGAACAATATTCTTCATATTTTAAAATCATTATGTAAATAAGTTAGATTCTCAGTAATTTTTTAAAATAATTTGTTGCATAAGTCATAAACTATTAAAATGATAAAAAGAAATAAATTGCAATGTAAACTTTTCCTGAAAGTCTTCTGACATTCTTCAGCAATTGTATGATATGAATTATGTAATTTGTTATCAATTGTTGAATCTTTAAAGTCACAATCACGAGAGGTATTTCAACTACAATTTAATATAAACAGTTTTAGATACATGGATTTAATTTCTTTCCTTCAGTGTGCTTTTTTAAAATATCATTTTTCCCGTATATATTATTTCATATTAATGTAGTAGCTAGCTACTTGACGCTTAATTATTATAATAAATTTTTCACACTCATAAACGCATGTCATAAGATGCCATTTCTTGGAAATATTAAAGCTTTATTCTGTATGCATATTCAAGTGAATATATCGTTTCGTAAACTTAAACATTTTATTTTTTAATTTGTGTATTTGAATAAATTGGAATAGTATTCAGATTTAACATTTGACAAATTTTATACCATTAAAAGATATTCGTGTATTTTTTTTAAATAAATGAGATTATGTAATATGCGGAATATTTTGTTTCCATTGTAACTATCAATGTTATCGATGCTAAGAGTATTGTTATATAAGTATACAAAAATTATTATAAATCTTGAAAATCTTTCCTGTTGTACATATTATTTTCTTTCTTGTTAAAAGTCTTAATATACTTAGTCCAACTTTTAATACTGACTACCTCTCTACTCGAGTTTTGATTTACTTTCTATTGTATCCAAATATATTTAATGAAACACATGTCGCTCACCTTTTAAGTATGTCCATGTTGCATGAAAAAGTTGCTGAGTGTATGGCAAACATTAATTATAAATTAATTAAAAATTAAACTAAGTAATATATGCTTCAATTGTATCACTGACTGTTGAACTGTTGAAAATGACGTTTCAGAAATTTAACTGAGAAAATTGCTGACCCGAAACGCAGCCCTACAGATTTGAGTTCAAAATAACACATTACTATTGTTTTTATTTTTTTGCTATTCATTTAGATTCATTTTATTTAGCAGTTGAAAGTTAAATATAAATAATTATAGATTTTATTCGATCACGCGATTCAAATTATTTAACTAAGTAAACATATGTATTACAAACAGTTATAAAAACATCTAAATGTGATCCAAAATAAATGGTATCATTTCCTTTTGAATATAATTGATTTATTAAATATCATCGAAATATTTCTAGGAAATCCAAGTTAATATTGGGTGATGTAATTATCATAATAGGGCTTATTGTGCTATGCTATTGAATTAGCACATAGAAACAGACCAACAATGACAAGTAGATATTGATAGTTTATTAAAATAGCAATGTTTCACAAAAGTGAGATAATACTAATAAACTTGATTTGAAGGGTGAAAGGAAGAAGAAAAAGCAAAAACCTTTACAGGTGAAGCATAAAAGAATATAAGGTGTCAAAAGCTATTTCTAAATTTTCTTTTGAAAAAAATCATCTTGTTTTTTTCACAAATCCGTTCTAGGAAATCCAACCTGTAAAAGAAGAACAAACAACATTATTAAACTGGTCATCGACTTGAAAAACAAGTTTCACTATGTACACAATCATGGTAGTTATCAAATTTCAAATCGCAATGACAATACCTGTGAAAAAAGTAAATTTTTTTTAAAATGTAAACTTTATTTTAAATCTATAAAACAAGGTTTTGTTTATTAAATCAAAATTGTTTCTTTTTATAGCAATTCATTACTAACTATCCGTTTCAATGTTTTAAAGGAAACAATTTTTCTTTCGTCATAGTTGCCCTCATTACTACCCATGCATGTTTATAGACTAATAATTAAGTAAAAATTTCCGAAATGAAATTTTTTTGGATTAATTGATTGAGTTGATAGCCTAAAGAACAAAAATGGTAACAAATTGTGTCAATAATATAAATAAATGCGTCAATTGAACTTTTATTCTTACGACCGTACAGTAAATTACATCGAAAATTTAATGTTTTAATTTTTGTATGTTTAACATTTTAGTATTGAAATGATAAATTAATTAAAAGTAATCGAGATATTTAATTTACATTTTTCCGGAACAAAGCAAATTATTTTCGGTCCATGACCAAAATATCAAGTTTTATTAGCCTTTTGACCCAAATGTTCACTATTTTAAGTCCCTGTTACAAATTAAAAGGAGGAAAAAACTTTATATTATTAAATAATTCAAAATTTAAAGATAATATAATATTAAGGGCATATAAAATTACAAAAAAGATTTATTAACAACTTTAGCAACAGGAACTTGTTAAAAGTATTTAAAATAAGAATGATTAGGTTATATTTATTACGATGACTTTACACTATGTTAAGAGAGAAATTATATTTTTATTAAAATATTCCATTATATCATTGCACATAAAAACAGCCATTATATTTGATTTTAAGAGATTAACTGATTATAAATTACTGTTTTTAGGTTAAGACTATATTGTTTTGAGACATATTGACGCAATCTCTAAAAAGTAATCATGTAGAACGGTGGACGTTAAAGACTAAAATAAAAATGATACATTCGAGGTTCGGTTCAGCAAAGTCTCCTTTAGAGTAACAATTATTTATTGTTATAAGTTACAAACACATAGCAAAAACATTACACATAGCACACATAACATAACAAACACACAGCAAACATAACACATAGCAAAAACAAAAATAATGGGCAAAGGACATGGATAGTTTTTCCTAGCGACCACATTCTTTTTTCACCGACCATTTCCTTTTTTACTATCGATAAGTGGTCGCTAGAGAGCGCTTCTATTACTTGGAACAGTCAATTACAGATATTATGATGAGTTGTTGTTACATGCGAAATCACGAATGGAAACATAAGGCTCAACAGTCATTTTAAATTCAAAAATATAATGTTCATTCTATGGAATTTCTATAAGAGCCTTCTTAAGTTTAAATTAACAGGAAAATGATATTGTATATCGTAGAAAATGAAAAACAAGAAAATATTTTTAGTTTTTTTTAAAAATATTTTGCATTTATCTCTGAGAGTATTTTTTATATTAATATTGCTTTAATATTCTTTTTAAAAAGGAATAAAATGTAAGGTATAATGCTAAGGTCGACTCAGCCTTTCATCCCTTCAGTGGGTTGATAAATGAGTACCAAGATTGCTTAGAAACTAAGCATTTGGGATTTCGCGCAAGACTGACCACCTGACCGGAACATTTGCTCATGCACCTCTGCGCCCCAGGTCATGAATATTAAGTTGAGCACAGTAGGCCTTGGCCCTCATGGGCTGTTGCGCCACTGAGTTTGGTTTAGTATAGATTGGAATACTATTTATTTAAAAGAAATGACGTACCTAATCACCTTAAGTGGTTACAGTTCCAGAAGTATACTGCTTTTCAAAAGCCTGAGATAATGCCTAGAATAAATGATTTCAAAAAATATAAGCAATGCACACGTACATTTCAGTTTCGCAAAAACAGGGGTGCGCGTTATACGGCAATTATATCTAAAAATTAAAAAAGGCAACTTTATGTAGTTGCGTGTTATAAGCCGTTAAGCGCTTTCCGCCGTATTTTACGGTAATAATAAAATACCTGTTTTTCTTTCACAAAAGTTACTTAAATCTTTGCCATAAGAAAAGCTTAAATACCTAAGCTTCATTCCCCTTGCGACAATACTTAACATAAGTATTAAATTTTTATTTTTTCCCTTTAATTTTTCACCAGAGAACATCTTTTCCGCATAAATAGATTTTGAAATTCGGGAAAAAAAACTTTGATTCACCCTACTATGTATACAACAAATCTTGCATATTCAATGTTATGCCGTGGATACGTTATGCAAGTATTATTACTTTATACTTTTACGAGTTTATATTCTTTGCGCACAAAGGTAAATTGAAAAACCCCTCCGATTTCCATCTCACCGAAATTCTCCGAGATCTCCCGTAACGTAAATCACAGACGACACCACAATACCTAGTTCCTCTAAATTTTTTTATTATTTTAAATGAACTTGTATGAGTAGTTTTTTATTTGGATATTTTTTATTGCATTTCTAGTTTATTAAACTGTGTAGGTCTAATTAATTTGCCCACTTTCAACATTTCATGATAATATGATTAGGAATGTAACAAAGAAATTAAATGCAACATAGTTTTCATTGCAACATCGTCTTAATCTATGTTTTTAAATGCATAAGAGTATATATGTTACCGGCAAAGTATGAAATGCCGGCATTCTATACAATGCCGGACATTTTTAGGCAAAGTATGAAATATGAGATTGATTGTATACTTTGCCTAGGCATTGTATAGAATGCCCAGGCATTGTATAGAATGCCTAAAGCTATTTAGGCAAAGTATGAAAAAAGGTCATGATAAAGATATTATATCAATGACTTACATTCCTAAAAGTACAAACGTTATTCTGACAAAATAATGAGGCTGCCATTAAAAAAATTATTGTTAAATTGTGATTTCGCATATACTTGGTATTAAAATTCCTTCAGAAGTTCCAAGTTGATAGAAACCATCCTATTTCTCACTCATTACAAGTGCCAATATATTGGCATTCGGGAAAAAAAAATCAATGATTTGTATTACAATGCCTTTTTTTTAAAAATAATTTTCGTTTTTTTTCTGGCATATTTCACGTAGGGGAATGTACAGTTCAATATCATAACGTGTAACATTTTTGTATTTGGTTGAATGTTCTTTCAGAATTCTATCATATCCCCAGAACCATGAAATAAATTTTGCTCTGGGCAAATTAAATTCCTAGAACAAGCTCACATCGTCAAATTGGATGTCAAAATTACCGGTGGCAATTGGTATCGCTTACATGATGCCGCACTAAAAAGGGATACCAGTCCCTGGAGAATATACTAGGTCTGAAAATGGTAAAAATATGAATCTGCAGCCCCATTGGGGAAAAAAAGAATCCTTGACGTAATACTGTATAGCAGTTCTTCCCAACAGTTTTCTCTTCCGGACCAGTCAACGTTTGATAATTTTACTGCGACCCGCTGAGGGTGGGACGTTGAGTATTTATATTTTAAATTGTTTTCATTTTATAATTTAATTGTATTTAAACATGCCTTTAGAGTAAAATTCAGTTGTACCAAAAATAATTATAAAATGATTTCACATAAAATATAAAGTGATTTCCATGGAAAGTCGCACAAACACGAGAAAAATACACCCCAGTAAATATAATGGAAATAATTTAATGCTCCTTGAGTGACCTGATACCCTTTGATCCACGGAACAAGGGTTGGGGACCACTGTTTTATGGTGCTGACGCTTTCTTTAACAGCTTAAATGAGTTTACTTTTATTTTCCGCAAACATCACATCATAGCTATTCAGCAACCAATAGTCCCTGGGTTTCTTCTTAGTAGTCATTTTAGCATTTTTCAGTTATTAACTTCTAGTAAGTAATTTCAGTTAAGAAAAAACCTTTTTTTTTTCGAGCATCAACTCGAATTTTAGGCAACTAACCGTTGAATAGTTGTTTCATGTCTATGAACCATGGGTCGGCAACCTTTTAGCTGTTGCGTGTCAAACCAATCTACCAATATGATTCAGCGAACCACATAGTAGAGCATTTTTGAAACAATTCAAAAATTTACAAATTTATTGAGTAGTGCAAAGTGCCACTGAGAATTGTTCCGCGTGTCACATGTGGCTCGTGTGATAGGTTGCCGACCCCTGCTTTAGACCATGTCTCATTCTCCAACACTATAGCTTGCTTCTCCATTTTCAGGTAGCACAAAAAAAGCCAATTTTTTGTTGAATAAGTTTTAGTAAAATTGAGTATTTTGACATTTCCTAACAAACAGCAATGTATAACTAACAGCTTCTGAGCCTGAGACACGCGTTAAAAGTTTTATATCTTGCCAATTGACAATATTCGAAATGAATCTGTGATGTATTTCTTACTTTGCCGGTTTCTCATTAGGCATTCTATAGAATGCCTAGGCAATGTGTGAAATAGGAATCATTTCATACATTGCCGGGTATATTTAGGCATTGTATAGAATGCCTAGGTATTCTATAGAATGCCGGATTTCATACTCTTTGCCGGTAACATATACATGTTTGTTTTCTTATATATTCAAAAACTACTAATTTTTCTTACAACTTAAATATCATTTATAATTTTTATTTGCTTAAAATGAACGATGTCAAAACCATTTAAAGTACTTATGTTTTAGAAACAATAAAAGCAGGCAATTTAACTAATAATTATCTTATTTTTACAAAACCTTTCGGCATATTTTCTGCTTATCAAAATTTTAAACGAAATCAAGTTTATGATTGCTTTTTTTATTACAATTGCGAACACATTAAAATATACCAGCCATTGATAAATAGTAGTTTCCACTCCTTTGAGGGTTGGAAATGATCTTTCATCTGAACAGTTTGATTCTGCAGTACATACGTAGATTTTTATAGAAATGATCACACTTTGGATAGAATATTTTGAAACAGCAGACGTCTCTCTTAAAGTTGTCCCAAGGATACATTTCGCTTTTTAATTTTCAGAGAAAGATACAGTAAGTTACAAAGAGATGATTCGTCAATCAATATCACACGAGTAGAATTTCTACAAGAAGTTATTAGTCGTGCTTATTTCTTTAACTCTCATTTCAAAATATTTTGGAAATCTCATCATGAATGGAAATTTTTTTGAGAGGACTAGTTTTTAACGATTTTAGTTTTAGAGCAGGGGTACTCAATCTTTTTATCCGCCGGGTTACATACAAATGACAGCTATTTCACTCGGGCCGCAATATGAGGATTATAGGGGGAGGGAGAGCTATAAGATCAAGTACATTTAAAATGCGGAAAATCGATCCAAATAATAAAACACTTTTATTTTAAAACTAAATTATTAACTATTTTATTTTAAAACTATATATTAAACTCTATCACAAACTGAACTCACAAAAAAAAAATGATTTATGCATTTTTTGCCCAGTTTTGGAGAAATTTCGATTTCCTTTTATCAATGATCGCAAGCCCCTTGTTTGCATTATGCAAAAACAAAACTGCTAAGTACTTTTATAATTTGAGTTTTTTTTTCCTTTTAAGAAAACATAACTTATTTTTATATTTCAGGTATTATTCATCAAGGGCAGGATGGTTGCAAAGAATTTTAACTGGATTTCAAACTGAAATTAGTATTATTGGCTTAAAATTAGCTCAGACTTGCTTGAGCATTTTTGTTTCAAACTTATTCAAATGCTTTTTGATTTTACTAAATAAAACATCTTTAAATTTTTTGAAAAACCGGTGGGGTAAAGAGATTTGAGTTATGAAATGTTACTATGTACATTGTATTATTCAATACTTAATACTCATTTATTCGTAATCATAACTTTTGGTTATTTAAATTGCAGAAAAATAATTATTTTGAGTCTAAAATCATCTACACAAAATTGATCTAATTTGGTGATTTCCATTTTTTTCCTCGAAAATTTGATCTTTTGGGGGCACAATATTAAATTTTAAAATAATTTTTTTAAATTTCCTTTTTCTTAAATTTTTCTACCATGGAAGATTTTTTTCGTACAGGTAGCTTACGATTAATAATTTTTTTTCTCCGTATATCCTCGATCTATCCTATTGTATTTGCACGGAGGTTTAGTTTTCTTTTTCTTGTGCATTATCTAATTCAGTTTCAAATTCATCAAGGAACCGTTTTATTTCTCATGTTCCTTGATGTTGATTGATTTATATGGTTTATTCATATTTAAATTCCCGCAGAAGCTAGCTGCCGTCTTATTGTTGTCACCGCGTTTTGTATCAAAGTGAAACCATCCGATGGCTCCTGATTTGCGGCTGAACTGCTGCTTACTGTTCACCTCTTGAATTAGAATATCCGAGCTATGAATGGGCCTCAGCCCCTATGATTGTTTCGTCATTTGAATTTATTGATTTGAAAATTCAAAGTATCCATCTGAACAACTACTAGAGTTTAATAAACGTACAGTAAATGCTACCGAGAACGAAAGAAAAAAAATATAACGGCTCAAAATTTGCCACCCTGTACACGAACCCGTTCGTCAATTGCCTGAATCCAATTTCGCATTCTTCAGCGAGTAGCAGTCAAAACAATAAAAACAAAATGCAAGGAATGAAATAATATTTAACCACATGCAGACATCTGAGAATGCGAAGCATTTAATTTTTAACTGCTTTTGTACATAACATAAAAAAGGCAAAAATGTTCAGTAGCTTACAAAATAAAAACAACAAATATCTTAAGAAGGATGAAGATTAATTGATTTCAAAAATATGAAAACGATATAATCCGAATAAGAAAGTTGAAAGAAAAACATTACTGTGAAAAGTGTGCCTTAAAAATTCGAAGAAACACCTTCTTTAAGCAAAATATGTTCAAACCACGTATTTTAGAGGTAATAAAGCGATTTATTGTGCAGGTGGTGTTGGTATGTATGAGTGATTGCGTCTAACTCAGCAAATTTCTGAATGTATTTATCTGCTCATTAATTATCCAACCTATCATCTCATCGGCATTTCCGAGAGATCCATCAACAGAGTTGACATCATTCAAACGATCAAAAAATTATTGCTGTCTCCGAAGAATTAATTCAAAATAAAAATGCAGTCAAAAAGATAGATCATTGGGTTTCCCATCTATTCCTTAAGTATGAGAAGGTTTTTGTTTAACCACAATCATTTTTTCCGAAAGCCTTTCAGTCAATTATTTAGTTTTTATACTTTATTAAATGGCTTAGGGATGTAGATAATAGAAAAAATCGTTTTAAATAAATGAGGAGAAATTATATGCTTTAGATATTCTATTCCAAGAAATCAGGATAAAATAAGGGTATTACGCATGGAGCATTATACATTCAAATGAAATAATTAAAAAAATTATACATCACAGCAAACATTAAATATGCTGTGACGGACCTGCTTCGTTGTTAGTAAGAGACATGATTCTCATACATCAACTACTTCATTCAAGTCCCTGAATAACCAAGATCAAAACAAGATATATGGAACGGCTTAACTTTACTCGATTTTATTAAATGAAGATTATAATACGATTTGCTAATATTTTGTGATCTTTAAATACAGTGAAAATCTTTTAACACGAAACTGAATTATTTTTTCGTGTTAAAAGAATTTTGTGCTAAGGGATATTTCTAGAAGCCCAACCATATATTCAACAAAATTAAGTTTATTAGATTACATTTTATTCACATTGCATGTATTAAACAAAAGCGTTCAAAAGAACTTTATGAAATTTTTTTTTAAATTTTCAAGTTCTGTTTTTGATTACCAGCCTTAAAAAGCCCCATCTACATTTTAAGTGGAATATAAATTCACTTTCCCACTGAGCCTTTTGTCATTGTGCTGGTAAAAAAATTCTTCTAAAATAGAAACAAAAAGCCAACCAATTTCACCGATTTTACTCACACTACGAAGTACTCGTCACCGAATTCCAAAGTCAACTGATGTAAGATGGGATGTTTTTGTGTGTTCCTTGTAAGGGTGAAAGTAGCTTAAGATAAATAAAATTGGCTTGTAACAGGTTATTCCAATTGTATTTCAAAACCAAGTTAGTCTTCTTTTACGAAACATATGAAAACACCTCTTTTTCATTTCACAGGCTGGTGTTTTCCGAATACTGTTGATTCCCGAAAGGGAATCTTTTCGTGTTAAGCGATTTTCGTTTCGTTTAAAGAGAAAACAAATGCATGAAAATACATATCGGTTTGTTGGGGACCGTTGTATTATTTCGTGTTAACCGATATTTCCTCGTTTTCCCGTTAAACGTATTTTACTGTCGTACACTTCTATAAATGGTATTTGATTCAAGCAACGCTCTCACATCTTTTTTGGAAGCAGTTGCTCTGATCACACTAATACATCTCTAATGCCTTGTAATTTTTCTATCTCTCTTCTATCCTTCTACATTTCTTTTGTACTTCCTCTTCTCCTTCATTTACTACATTAATTACAATTTTACACACATCATGTTTTCCTCACAATGCAGTCGACTCTCGATAATCCGAAGTTGAAGGAACCAATAAAAAACGTCGAATTATCAAGAGTTCGAATTACCAAGAGAGTAAGAAAAAACTCACGAATTTTTTTCTGACACATTTCAATTTTAAGCTATGTAATAAAACAACAATTGTACATATGTATAAAATTACTTAAAAATATTTTTAGAAAGCACAAATTATACAGTAGAAATATTATACAGAATACATTTATATAGTAATTCACGAACAAGACTCTTTCAAACCCCACCAAATCTCTTCCATTCCTTATTGGAAATAAAATCCTTTCGCACCCAGTTCCCTCAGACACCATTGGTTTTTCAAGGCAGAGTCCAGTCCGACACGTGCCCTATTTGGTAACCCATGCTATGTCACACATATGAGCCATAAATAGTTATGTCAGTCCGACGCAAAAAACACAATCTTACACTACTTTTCTTCACAATAGCGGACCATCCATTCCGAACACATGTGTAACAAGACCACATCTTAATCGAAAGATATGGACGGCTGATAACAGATGCGGCCGGAACTGTCCACTTAAAGAAGGAAAGCAATAAAAGTGTTTTTTCGCCTATAGAACCGGGAAACACAAAGAAGGGGTAACAGACAGATGGTCATCAAAGGGGCTACGTTACCGGAGAGATATACAGAGACAATACAATGCAAAACATGCAAGCTCCAACCTGTTTGCTACAGGACTGTATATGATAGTGAGTGTTCGGATTGTCGAGAGTTTTATAAGATAACCTCGAATTATTGCGTGTTGCAGTCTGGCCAGTCACAGATTTTACTTCGAAATATTGAGTGTACCAAAACGTTTTGTTTTAGTTCGAAATATCAAAGTTATTTTTCTGGGGGCTGAGCATATACTTCGAATAAGTGAGAGGTTCGTATTATAGAAAGTTTGAATTAGCGAGAGTCGACTGCATATCAAAATAACTCCAGAAGATAATTAAAGGAAATGTAAGAAAGAATGCTCTATAATTTAAGTTTACGTTGAGTAAGATATATACTACAACTTACTTGACAGCTTAATTATGCAGTAACCTTTCTATAAAAGCTTGGTTTCATCTGAGCGTTTTGAAAATAAATATACTTAATTAATATTTCCAAAATTATTTATTAAATTATTTTTGATGATCAAGATATTTAGTTTCAAATCTAGAATTTGATTATTTATTCTTTTACTCAAGAAACTTGCAATTACATAATTACTTGTTCAAAATATTATTCTTAAGGTGACTGCCTACGTTCGAAACAGGATTTTACAAAAGCGTATGAATGAAGAGTTTTTTTTTTACATTTATTGTCATTTGAATTAGAATACACATATTAAATTGTCTTGAGAATATTATTACAATAAAAAAATAATTTAAATGCAACTTTTTGGTAAAAAGTGAAGGTAGAAAAAATTGCATATTTTCAAAATATTCTTCTTTTTTGAAGAATGCTTCTGTACTGTTGCAAATTTGCGTGGGGGGAAGGGGAAGGCAACCGACGTCTCCAGTTATTCGAATGTTGACCAAATTTGTTAATGAACAAGGAGAGCAAATGACTACACGAAGTAAAATCGACATACAAACACAAAGAAGTATTATAACAGATAATTTACAATAGTGTAAAACATACTCGTTCTAAACAAACTTTATAAAAACGGTTCTCTAGCAGGAACTCTGACATATAAAGTTTGTCTCTCTCGTCACAGTCAACACACACGATAGAACTCTCTTCTCTGTTTCAAAATTCCAGGAAAAAGTTACATGGAAATTTCTAGAGGTGTCAATCATAGAGTCTTCTGGATGACTCCTTGGTGATATCGTATCTTCTGCCAAATTTGTCACAAATCTGATATCTGTGGTCACATCTTCTATGGTAGCCAAAATGTTTTCCATGTTTATGTTGGGAAGCGAACTTTGTCTGTAAAACTCAATTTTACAACAAGGAGTGTACATATATAATTCCCTTTAATTTCATTTAAAAAACTTTTGAATTTGTAATGGTTCTGACCATTGACGATTCGTGCGTAAATAACTAGCTTGCCCATCTCACGGGATTTTATCGTGATTATATCGCTTAAAAATTAAAATTTCAGTTTTAAAGTAAGCTTACATTTGTATCCTCGTACGATATCTTTCCAACAATCACAAACTCCGCCCACAGAAGTCAAGTGGATTTTGGAACTTCCGATTGCCTATTCATATAAAAGCTCTCGTTTACATAGAAAAGTTTGGTCTGCTTCTTGTCCGGCATGTAGACCACCAGTCTTTGTTTTTTTTTTCATCCTCTTTGTTCTGTGTTGTGTTTATGTAAGTTTGTTGTTTGAAATATCCATTAATATCAAATAAATGAGTATTCAAAAGAACCCAGCCTCCTCAAGTATGCCACGACATCATAAACATAATATTTAATAATCAAGAAAAAATCAATTTTCGCAAAATTCTGTTTATAGCGGATCTCTATTCCATAAAAGAACATGCCTACCAAATTTGAAGTCTGTAGGTTTAACAGTTGCGAAGATATCAAGATGCGTGAGTGAGTCGCTTTTCTCCTTTATATATAGAGACTAGCTGACCGGCCACGCGTTGCTGTGGCTTTGTTTTAATACGTTAGTTCAATATTATTCTAAGCTATTCAATGCAGCCAAATTAAGCTACGTTTATAATTTTGGAGGGTTGAAATAAAGTATAAAACAACAAATTATTTTAATTTGGCATTTCATTCATCTCCTATTTGAGTGTAGTAAAACGCATGAAATTACTAACGAAGTCGTTAAGTAACAACATAAGAAGATTTAATTTTATAAATGTGGTAAATAACATTGATTCTTTCCAATTTTTAAAATTATTTTTATCATTTTAAAGTATAACAAATAAAATTTTATACAACTAATCGCTAATCGGTGCTCAATATTTTTCGGTAACCGTATTTTGCTTACTCAAATAGATTCAACGGTTTCCGCACACGTGAGCATGTAACATCTAGTTGCCTATTCGAGAAACATGGATTTTCTATGTCCAAGTATCAAATGAATATTGTTCGGTTTCAGATTCATTTATGGTCATCGCAAAAGCCAAACGAATCGGAATTGAAGCCTTTGAATGGTATTAGAGAATCTGACGGTATTAGTGGAATACGTGGCGAACAAATTCCGTAGTAGCAGAACCGAATTTTCGTTTAAACTTTACAGTCAAAATGTTTGCTTCAAGAAGTTCCCGGTGTAATTTTTTGATAATCAAACGAGCATCGTTGCATTATCTAGGTGAATTTAAGTTACGCAGATAATAACCAGGGAACCAACCAAAGATTATATGGTGACATTCCTGATATATCTAGAAAATTCAAAAACTCGGTTGAAAAATTTACGGTTTTGTTTCATCAGCAATAGTGTCGATTGGTTTAAAAAACGTTGGATCAACTGGCAACAACCCTGTGTCTGAAAGTTTATTTCATCACAATATCAACATTTTTTCTGATTAGGTAACAGGATCACAGAGGCAATAATTATCAAGATAATTATACAGTATATCCGGAAAAACACTCTCAATCAGTTTCTTTTTGCCTAAAGAACATTACAGAAATCGTCTGGGTATTTCATGCATTATGTATTGGGTTGAAGTTCTACTTCCCCATTTCCGTTATTCAGTAGTTGGTTAGGAAATATTTGCTCAGATTGATCATGTTGCAAATGTACTCGCATGTTTATGGTCAGTCGAAGTGTTTATACGTTTCGCCATAAAAACGACTACTTTAAACAGGCGTTAATCTCGTGAGTAAAAGTAGAGCGTGTAATGGCTGTTAATATCTGTCGGAAATCACCAGACAGTAATACAACAGCAGCACCGAATATTCTCTCGTTGCCATTTAAATCTTGCAAAGCTCTATGTAATACTTTGAGTGAATGTTTATGGTCATGGTACACTTATACCTGATCATGATTGAATTCATTTGCAATACTGTAGCCAATCCACTCTTTTTTCAATGGTACATATTGCTTCTTGTATTTTATGAATGTCCAATGGTACATATTGCTTCTTGTATTTTATGAATGTCCAATGGCAGCTGATGTGGAATGTGCAGATTTCCCACATATAACAAAGTGACAACAATGCCGAAGATGCAATTTCCTATTGCAATCATATTTCACACGACTGCGCCTGAAAGTTCAGTTGGTATAGGTAATGAAAATCCGGATGTGGAACTCAATCGCAAAACCATTTCACCTCATTCCAGCAATGTTCAGAAAATTTACGGAAGCTTTTGAAATCCGTATCCAGATTCCTTCCCACCCCGAGAAGCACTCAGGCTTCTTTCGACGCCCCTGCTCCTGTAAGTTCATTCTCTGAAGGGGGACATTTCGGTCACCCGTCATTATCCGGCAAAGTTACGGGAGTTTCTAAAATTCGATATTAGATTATTCTTGTTTCCCATCCAGAAAAACACCAGGAATACATTTCTCTCTCCTCAAGAATTTTAAAGCAAGCCCCTTTCACTGATTGTGCAGAATACTTTCGTCTGACATTATTTGACGTAGATATAAGATTATCTTTGAATTGGATTGAGAATATTCGGATCGGCAGTTCAAAAATACAGTCAAGACCCACTTTTTGCGTCTCTACGTCGCAAGTTAGGCTGGTGCTGCTGTCCAAGAATATTCTGATCCCCCGGCATTATCTGGAAAAAAATACAGGAATTTCTATATTTCGATTTCAGACTCGCTTAAACCATCTCAAATTACACCAGGAATACATTTTCCCCGCCAAGACTTTAAGGGTGAGCTCCTGTCCCGGTTTGCGTAAACGACGGTCATCCTAAATTATCCGGCAAAGTTACTGTTATTTCTCAGATTGAATATCAGATTCAGATCATCCGTTTTGAAATACACCAGGGACAAAGTTTTCATGATCCAAGGCTTTTAAGGCAAGTCCGTGCTACGGTGTGTCTAAAATACGGTCGGCTGGCATTATTCGGAAAAGTTATCTAAATTCCTAAAATTCAATTTCAGATTCTCATTTCACACTCTAAAATGCACACGGAGCTGACTTTTGATGTTCCAGCGCGAGAAAGTTCAGTCGCTAGAGAGAATGAAAATCCGGACGCGGGACTCGATTCATATACCTTTTCTCCTAATTCAGACAATATCCGGCAAGTTTAGTGGAGTTTCTGAAATATAATTTCAAATTATCGTTTTCCGCCTTTAGATACAACTGGAAATTATTTGTTCCCCTGAGTCGGCAAGTTCCGTCCCTGGAAGGGGCATTAGGGTCGTCCGGCATTATCTGGCAAAGATACAGGAATTTCTAAAATTCGATTTCAAACTCTCGTTCACCATCCCGAATTACAACAGAAACGCACTTTTGCGCATCAAGACATTAAGGGTAATCTCTTGCCACGGTTTTGCTGTAATAAATGGTCGTCCTGAATTATCCGGCAAAGTTACAGCTATTTCTCAGACTGGATATCAGATTGGGATTATCCATTTCGAAGTACGCCAGG
>BMAO01006293.1:0-13408 GCA_019973975.1 Trichonephila clavata | reverse complement strand
ATATAACAAGTAATATAAAAATTAAAGTCAACTTCCTACTATGAATGGTGAATAGAAATTATTTTTATAACAAAAAATTTTTGAACAATATATATATATATATTTATTATATATATCGTTCAAAATTTCAATCGTAACAATGCACACTTGGTTTGGCTAGTATTGCTGAAAAACCGGTTTTCGACGCCAACTTTCATCATTGTTTTAACAGTTACAGTGTTACAACTATCTAAATAAATCTTAGTTGGTGTCGAAACCGATATTTAATTTAATTAAACGGCAAATAATGAATTAATATTTCAAAAAAACTATATTAACACCGAATGTCCTCCACAACAAGTTTTAAAAATGTTATATGAACTTGATTGGATGAAAAGAAAAAAATTATTAACGATAGAAAATGTGAAAAAGATAAGTATATATATAAATATGTATATACATAAATATAGAAAGAGTATGAGCTAATAGTAGGAATATAAAAAAAAATGAGAGAGTTTTGCTATTCTTGCCAATCAGATTTTAAATTGTCGGAGTTATCAAAATGTTATTTAGTATTTGTGCTTCGGGTGAATCCGTCTTAAAGTTTTAATTTGATTCAAAATAATATCATAAAAACTCACGTACAGCTTTTAAATGTTGACCAGATTCATTAACTATTCAATTAAGAAAACAGCAACAAAAAATATTTGCGTAAATTGCAAAACTTTTCCTTGAATGATTTGTTACTGCATTAGTCTAATTTGCACGTGGTAGAAAAATAATTAATTGATTTTTTCCGGCACTTTTCTTGCAGATGATATAAAAATTGAGCTTTGAAGTTTTGTTTAGCCTGCTGTGCTGCCTCCAAAATTGTCTCATAATTTAATGAAAAATGCAGAAAAAGGTTTAAAATTTTTCAGGCCTGTTTATAATGATTTGTGGGACCATATGAGCTAATAAAATATTAATCCTGTGATGATTTTTTGGGTAGCATTTCGTCCTATAAAAAAGAAATTAATCAGAATTTCTTCTTAAACAACCAAATGGGCTTAGACATTATGGAATGACAAAAACCTTATGGCCTCGCTTTTGATGCATTAGAAGACGTTGGGAGGATTGCATTCACATTGCATGACCTTTCTTTACCGCAGTTGTGTGCTTGAAACTCTGAAATGCACAATAAAATAAGTTTGATGTTATGTCCTCAAATAAGTGGGAATATATATGCACACCTCCTTCTTATATCTGCCTTTGATCACTCGCACTAGGATTCAGCATTAAGGATGTGGTCACACAACCCCTTTGCATTTAAGGCGGCAGGGGCAGTGGCGTTGCAACATTAACCATAATCATAGCAATTAAGTTGAAAGTAATTTAGAATTTGTAGAGAATTCTCCTAAATATTTCCGTTGTTTGCTAATGTTCCCAGCCTTACTTATAGAAAGAGAACTTATGTTATTTTTAAAGGTTTCATTTTTCTATAAAATGTTACTTGAAAATGAACTCCAAGTTCCATGTAAAATCTTACATATTTATTTATTACATCTTAAAAAAACCTACACAAGTAGCACTTTTTTTTTATAGTTACTTTCAATTTTTTAATAACAATATCATTCATAATAAGCTAGTTTCCTGTTTGAATATTTCGCTATCTTCTCACAAATATGACTTGAAGAAAGTGTGAAAGAAAATTATAAATATTATTAAGTGTCTATTTAACATTAAATTTTTATAAAATCTTTGAATATTAATTGTAGAACTTACATAAAAATATATAGAAAAAATTAAAATGGTAAAATTTTACAATAAGTTTTTTAAAAAAAGAAAGAATTATATAACTCTAACTTATTTTCTTAAAATATTAATTTCTTAGCACAGAAATACGAGTATAGAATATATCCAGTTGGCCTAAATAATGTGTCCTTTTATAACAAAATATAGAAATGTATATATCTGAAGAAAAAACATCTTCAATAGAGAGAGCATTTATCATAAATACTAACATGGAGTTTCACGTATAATGTATTTTTCAAATACATCAGGCCATTCATCTAGGCAACACTGAGAAAAAGAAATATTATATCCTAATTGAAAAATATACTCCATTTCTAGAAGCAGGATGTTCTTGGTATGAGGAAAACTATTTGTGATAAAATTCAAACTCAGTACCTAAAAAGGCCACCGAGATTTCTAAACGGGAATGTTTGTACAAGATCAACATCTACCTATCGCAGTTCTAGTTTATTTATTTAGATGAAGTATTGGATAATAGTGGTGGAACACTCATAATCTTAGGTTTTTCTATTACATTACAAGGATATGAAAAAAAGGTAACATTTTTTTTCACAATTTAGTTATTTTTTGTTTGATATTAGGGATAGGGCAAGATTATAGACGGGCCCGAATTGTTATGCCACATTATCTTAGCATTAAAAATTACTAATACCCTTTTGTATTTTTATTACTTCAAGAAAATTGTCACTGCTATTAAATGCTCCATTTAAAATTAAATTTTAAAATATGAAACCAAAACTACGAACTCACTTTAAATTTACTTCGATATGGGAAAAATAACATATTTCTTATAATTTTTTATATTTTTTAAAGAGAAAATGAACATTCGGAATATTATATTAATAACCTAATTATTTAAACATTAAGATATTTTCTTAAATTGTGAAGTTGTTTGTACGTAAATATATTTAGAATGTATCCTGCAGGTCTAAATAACGTAATCCTTTAGTACTGAAAATAGAAAAGGATAAATATTTTAGGATATTATCTACAAAAATATTTATCATAAATAGCAAGGTCGGGGTTATGCGGATTGTGGAAATCATATATTTTTTAGGTAAAACATGGATAAAAAATATAGCGAAAATTAATCTTTATGGACAGAAACTTTCCTTAAACGAATCACCATATCCTGGAATAAGAAGTGTTGGCATAAGAAGAATATTTCCTATAAAAAAATGTTTTCTACATCATACTCCGTACTGTAACGTCGTGGAAGTAGATTGAATGTGTACGCTAAGCTAATTATTAAAGAATGCCTTATTATTGTGATCTAATCAAATGTTAATTTGACGACAACATTCAAAAGATCATTAGATAGAGAAAAAATATTAATTACAAGTGTTCGTTTGATACAGCCATCTAGCTCTATTTCATATTGGTGTCTCCATAGGGTTCCGCTCCTTGGTTCTTTTTTCAGTCACCCGTTGGGTACCGCCTCAGGAATCTCTCGTCGGTATGGATCCGGAGGTTCACACCTTGGGCTTGCTTCCTATATCCGTCCCTAACGTCTCGCATGTCAATCGTCGGAGTCGATCGGGGTCCTCCCCTTCTTTTTTCGTCCACAGGCTTCTCTTTTTCTAATCTCTCGTTGGAGTCTGTCCAGAGTCTCCCTTTGCTCCTTCCTTCGTCATCAGGCTTCTCTCTTAGGATTCTATCGTCGGAGTCTGTCCGGAGTCCCTTCCTCCTTCCGCAGGGTTCAGTTATGGGAATCTCTCGTGGGTGTCTATCAGGAGTCTTTCTCTCTCTTTCCGAAGTCCACTCTGTTAAACTCTAGGGGCGGGTTCACTCCACGCCCCTCATCAATCCCCATTGGCCGACCTCAGGGTTTTGCACCCGGCACCAACGCTCTTGCACATCATCCGTTCGTGCAGAGATGACAAAAGTCCGGTCCCTCTCAAAGGTTCCCGGCGACAAGGGCCCGGCTGACATCTGGCACTTCAAACACCTCGCCGCCGCCTGCAGAGGCGCCAGCATTCAAGACGTACAATCACTGCCATGAATAGAAAAAATGCAGCGATGCCCGGCCCATAGTGTCCGCCAGTCATACCGTCTCTGACGGTCCAGCTGTTTGATACAACACAATACCACCAAAGCCACGTGTTCCCCGGCTGTGGATACGTTTATGAATAGAGGCGCTTTCTCCATTATGACGATGTCACAGTACCAATTAAAAATCCATCGAGATCACTTGAATTGGTAAGAACATATATACCACTCAGCTTAACTTTGACCCAGTCAAGTGTACTGAAAAGTTTAATTTTAAACCTGAGTGTGTGGGTTTTCCCTGCTTTTAATGAAGCCTTTCGAATTGTTGAAAGACTTGGAGAAATGGCAAGAGCCGACGCAAGGATGGGGAGCAATGCAGCGAGAGAATTCTGTTGAGAGAATCAGCTTTTAGTGTGGAAATGACATGCGTCAATTAGCTCAGTTATGGCTGCCATGACTTAAAATAATTTAAGGATTTATGTATAGTAAGAAATATAAATTGTGGCCTGGGTGGGTGCAGGAAAAAAAAGTAAAGAAAAAAATCCATGAAGAAAATGAGATGAACACTTCAGTTACCCTCCCAGTTACCCTTCGCTTTCGATCAAGTTACAAATGATTGAATGGCGTTGAAAGATAAGTTGGTTGAACCAAGTCTGATTGTTGAACGGTTAAGGTCGCTCGGCCCGGAAAGAAGGATTTAGAGAATTAGGGTGATTTATATGAGTCAAGGAGAATTCTCCTCGGTCTTTTATTAGTGTCATTGTGTATAGTATTATAAATGATCCTATTTTGACTTTTGGTGTTTGGAAGGTTATTCAAAAACTAATTGCAATATATTCAATGTGAGATTTAAAGATATTAATTGTAGGTACATTTATATATATATATATATATATATACATACATATATATATATATATATATATATATATATATATATAAGTCCTGTTATTTAGGTAAGAATTTATACTATAAATGACGGAGGGGGTGATTAATTCTTTAATGTTAGCTTATATATTATTTTATTAATCCAAACTCTATCAAATACTTTTGTGAACCCAAAAGTACAGATTCAGTGGATCTGCCTCTCTGGTATCCAGTAGGGAAAATTTAGGTGAGTGCGAGAAGATGGTGGTTAGTCGAGAGGAATGTGAAAAACATTCATTGGTTTGGGTTTGTAAAATTAGTGTACAGATTAATGTCATGAGTTTACAGACGTAAATCATTTATAGATAAATGTTTTAAGCCTATTGAGGATGATAAATTCTACAGTGCTACCTAAAGTGTGAAGAAGAAAAATTGGACGAAAGCTATTAATTTGATATGCGTTTTTGCCGTTATTCTAATTGGAAAATACCAAAAAATTAAAATTTTGTTAATCAGATGAGTAAGGATTAGGATAGCTTTGAAAGAAAATTTTTATTTATTTTGTTAGTAATTTGATCACAATCCAGGGATTTGCTGTTATTTGTGTGTTTAATGTAAATGATAATTTCCTGGGATAGTGGGTGTAATGTTAGGAAATTGGTGGAGGCTAAGAGCTGATCTAGGAGTGTTTTACACATGAATGTTATGTAAGTTATTGGGTCTCTAACGTTTTCTTTAAAATGTTCGCGGTTTCAAGAAGTGTAGCTTTTTGAACATCCGCCATTACTGTACTAGAGGCACAGTTAAGTGACGGCATGTCAGGGCGTTTATTACGTATTAGTTTTTGTGTTGTACAGAGGGTGTTGTCTGGAGTTTTGAGTGTTATGAGTTACAACTGTTTTGCGTATGTTTTTGGGGTTCTTTTTTTAATAAAAGCTTGTAGTCTATTACATTTAGTTTTCTCTAAGCTGAATTTAGGGTGTTTTGATAATGTTTTTAGATCGATTTTTAAGCTTGATATGATTTCAAATTTGGATGAGATTGTAAGTGAAGTCCTGTGTTTTGATTGGTTGGGAGGCGCGGTCATGTGGTGAAACAACTGTATCGGTTAAGTGAGAAATTTCGGTTTCGAGTGTGTTTGTAATATAATGTAGAATAACCAATTAGATGCATCCGTGAGAATTTATTTCGACACCAAATAAACAAAATAAACATAAACAAAAATAAGAACAATAAAAATTGGTACCATCTATTCATTTATCTTTAAAAAAAAACTAAAATTATTTTAATTTTCATGTTCCATTCTTTTTTCTATTGTTTAGGAAGTCTAACTAAATGACAAAATTTATCTTACATGATATAGAAATTAAAAAGGGATCATATAGTTTTCCTATAGTTTTTGTCGAGTATTTTGTATTCTTTAAATCAAATTTCTCAAATTCTGTATTAATTTTTAAAGAATTTTTACCTTGATGTATTACGAATATCAAATTTGACCATAATCAATCAGAAATATATTATGAAAATGTATAATTATTGTTTTGGTGTATATAAAGGAATTTGTAATTATATGATAATTCGAAAATTTTCGTAAGGATTTTGAAAATTCTCGTGTAATCAGTATCTCAAAATGTCAGATCTCAAAACATTCTCTAAACTGGTCAAATTATTTTCAAAACCGGCAAAGTAATACTGTTTTATGTGTTTAAACGTGGGATAAGCATTTTTATGTATATAACAAACTGTACAAGCAACGACAAAAATCATTGCTTATGAGCTAACTAAGCTCCTTTTACAGGGAAACTTTTTGAAAACTAAAGCTCAAACATTTGTCTGAACAATACATAAACACTTATATATTTATACGAAAGTTATATTTTTCAAATATATTTTTTAGTTATTCAATAGCACGCATCGTAAAAGTATCACTATAAATTTTTTAAAATTTTTAATATTTTTCGTATATAATTGTTTTTAAACAAATTATTTTGGGAGAATCTAAAAACGCTCACTTCAATTCATATAGTTACATATCCGTGGTTTGCAGTAAATATTACAGGTGTATTTCTGAAATATATATAAATTGTAAGAAAAAGCTATATATAATCTTACAAACATTATTTTGAAAAAATTGCATTTTTTCTCTAAAGTGCCACTTTTTTACAAAAACTAAGAATTGTGACACGTATATTTGTCACATTTTATTAAACATTAGCATCTTCTGAATTTGTTTTAAGTAAAATAGGAGTCAAAAAAGTCTTTAAATATTCAGAAAATATATAAATAGCATTTTTTCATTTTTGTTTAAGGAGATATTTTTCAATAATTACACGAATTTCCTAAAATTCTGTATCAATTTTTGAAGATTTTTAGCTTTCATGCATTAAAAGCGTCATAGTTGACCACAAAGCATCATTAATATAATGTGGAAAATATGCCAATATGGATTTGTTAAGAATTTATGATTGCATTCCGAAATACATAATTTTTGCGATATTTTGAAGGCTTTCACTGGGATTTTGAATGTTAACATGCAAACAAAGTTTCTCTAAACTTTAACATTTCAAAAATTTCTAAACTGGACAAATGATTCCATAAAAAGCCAAAAAGTAAAGTGATTTTATGTTTTTAAACATAAAATGTAAATATTTTTATGTATATGAAAAGCTTTTCACAAAGACAAAAAGCCTTACACTTATGAGTAATAATAAGGTGACTTTTGTTGAAAAATTTGAATACTAAAGCTTATGTAAAAGCTTGTCTGGACAATAAATAAACATTTATATTGATGGTGAGGTGATATTTTTCAAAACAAACTTTTACGTAAAATCATTATGAATTTTTTGAACATTGTCATTTTTTTGCTATGATATCTGCTTTCTACCTAAATGTTTTAAGAATATTTTAAAAATGGCACTTCAGTATATACACAATTATATATAAGAGGCATGGAGTTCATACATACAGTCAATTTACACAATTTAAAAAAATATAAATATTAGAAAAAAAATAATTTTTGGACAAAATCTTATCTTGAGAAAATAAAAGCACGTGAGTTAATTTCCAAAATGTAAGATAAATTGAAATAATCTTGATTCCCCATTAATTTCTTTGTAATGTTGGTTGATATTTTTTTACTATTGTTTTGCTTAAAAAGGAGGGTTTTTACATTTTTAGTATTTTAACAATTATTACCTTTTCAGTATATGTGGGTCACAAGAAGTGCAACATTAAATGATTTCATTTAGCCATGTTTTATTTTTCAGCAACATTATTTTGATTATCATCATTTTTGCTAATACCTTCATCAACGTTTTTATTCGAGTTCTTATAAAAAAGTTTTGAAGGATTTAAAATTAGTAAAGAGTAAAGTAGTAAACTAGTAAATAAGTGTAACATTTTGAAGGAAAGATACCTTTTCCAATAAAATACAAAACATTTACCCAGTTCAAAAACTACAATTATTTCCTAAAATTTAGACACTTCCCTGCAAAAGTAGGTAAGCAACCTAACAGTTAAACTGGCAGTTATCATACAGTTTTAATCTACAGTTAATTGTACATAATTAATTGAAAAAAAATGTTCTGGCGTTATAACTGCTCCCCAAATTTAAAAGCCTATTATTTAAGCTATTATGTGTCAAAAAGGGGATTGGCAAAACAGCTGATTATTTTTTAAAAGTCATTTTGACATACTTCTCATTCACACATTAGCATATATATTATATTACTGAAAAGATCATGAATTAGGTGTGTGTGTGGAGAATTTAGAAATATCCAAATCGATAACCTGAAGAATTTCAGCCTACTGCTTGTCCTTCAGTAGATAAATTGGAGCTCTTGCAGTGGCTGGAACAGTTAAAGTTTTAACACAGTTTAAGTGATCTCTGTCTCAATGTTTTGGTACTGAGTGTGATATACATAGAAAATATACTTTATTTTAATACTGCAGCTACCTGCTCCAATTAAAGAAGTGTTAACAGTTCCAAGTAATGCTTATTACTCTAAACAATTTTTTTTCGTTACTTTATATCCCCCCCCCTAGAAAACTGGTTTTAGGAAATCCATATGATAAACAGATTTTACGTATTACCTCGCGCATTAGTATTGTGAAAAGAAAATTTTACAACATATTTTTCTTTCTCTTTTATGTAAAAAAGAATCATGCAGTTCAGGCCAACACCATGTATTCTAAGTGTATTTCTATCATAAGAATTTTATATTTTTGAAAAGTAACATCAGTTAAAAAATCCTCCGTTTATAAAAACTGGTTAAGAAATTAAATGTTAAAAAGGTAAATTAAAATTTTTAGGTACATTTTGAAATGAAATTTACATTTTGATGCTGAATTTTTTTAAAATTTCATGTTTAATGGAACATTTGATAAATCTTTGTTATCTAATGTAACGTGTTCAGAAAATGCAATATACTAAAACATATTTGAAAAAATTCCATCATAAAAGGAATTTGTCTTTCACCTAAATAAAAATAAAACTATTCAAAAAATGATAAATATATACTGAATCATACTTCTGGCCAGATCAGTTGTCGTCCTACTCACGTGACCCTTGTTCAAAATTAAGAGGTCCTTCGCAAAACGCCTTTCTGTAGCTGAACAGTGTGACATAAATAATCACTTAATCAGCCAAAAGGAGTTTGAAATACCAAAAAGAGCCTCAATCATGCATATCTGGCAATCGTGACGTTTTTCCTTCTATGTGACAAAAAAATTGCGGGAAAAGTTTTTAACTAAACTCTTAATGTGTATGTGGTTCCAGCACAATGGGAATTTTCATTTTGGTTGAGAATCTAGGCATATCAGAGGGCCTCTTCTTAAAACAGAAGAGGAACTCACAGGACTACATGAAGTTGTCCTGTAAATTGTTCGCACCATGATAACGCAGTCTGTTGTGATTAGGTACCTTTTGTGGGGGCAGCTGAAACGTCTACAGTATGAAACTTTCTTGAATGTGGAGAAGACTTAATTGGAAGAATTTTGGCTTCTGTTGGAGGATTCTACAGTTTCGTCAATCATTTCTTCATTGTTTTTCATTTTCTTTTAACTCTCCATTTCGAGTAATTATATTAAATTTCCCTTAATATTGCTTTTTATTCTATACGTCATTTGCGTATTTAGTCCTGGTATCATCATTTTTACTTTAATACGTTTTTTATTGTATAACATGCGGTCTTTGAACAATTATTTACGTTTTGCTCTATACTACCTACACTTCAAGTTTTCCACTTATTTCTGTAATAATTTTGTCTATTATCAAAACAAATTTGCAAGTTTTAAAATATCACAATTTAGAATTATTAATAAATAATGAAGCTTGTAATCGTTCTTATAGTACAAATGAATTATGCTTATATTGGAATCCACAATGGCACAGATGACAACAATATCATTTGCAGGACTTTCAGAAAAGAGAGTCATGAGGAATATCCAATGCTTTATTAGCATTTTCGGACATAAATTTAAGATTTATCAATATTCTGTGAACAAGGTAAATAATCAATTTCTGTTTACCACCTTTATATATTCAAGTTTGTTTACAACTAATTCTAAATTAACTACTATTTCTATAGTTTCTGAAATAGGACACGGTATTTCTATAGTTTCTGAAATAGGACACGGAAAATATAAAAGGTTATTTTGTGTGCCGAGGAACACTAATTTTTTTTCAGACCGCTAAACTATCATTGAGACTAAGTGGTCCAGGTATCGCTTGGAATTTTCCATTGGCCAGTTCATAGTTTCGGGTTGTGTTAAGAATAGAGAAGCTCCGTGTTAGGAGGTTGTTTCTTGGTACTGTCTGGGCTGAAATTTTCACTTTTGGGGATGGTATAGGAGTTCGGGTTGCTAGATCAGGCGTCTTCTCTTAATTGGAGCAAAGTGTAAATTTTAAAACTGCTTACCAATATCCTTATCTTACTTCTGAGTACAACGTTTATAAATGGAAAACATGTTTAATACAGAAGCAACGAAAATTAACCTTTTCATTTTATTTCTATCATCCGCATGGAAAATTGCTATTAATTTTATATAAAATGTGAAAAAAAATAATATTTTTATGTTATTTCTTACGTATACATCTATATTTTGAATTGAATATTTCAAATTTATAAATGTTTTATAATATCGGAATTGTAAAACTTCATTATAAAAGTAAAGTAGAGTATTAATTATGATAATTTTCCTGTTACTTTTTTATTGCAATAAATATAATCTCTCACGCGTTTCGCTGAAATATAGATGGTATCCCCAAACCGCTAATGTTAAATTGGGCTTTCTTATGTACATTTTCCCCAAAAACTGTTAAATATAAAAACTTCAAATTTTGTCTGTATATTAATTAAACATTTATATCTATATTGAAGTGAGATTTATTAAATATATTGTTAAGTTTTTTTTCAAAATCATGCACCGTTCAAGTATTACAATCATCTTTTTGGAAATTGTTACTTTTTTACGAAAAGTGACACCTGCGAAATTATTTTGAGAATATTATTAAAATATCACTTCATTATATGTAGTTCCATATCAGTTATTTTCACTGAAATTTGCATGAAGATCCTATATGTCAATTCTGTGAAAAAGGTACACAACAGTTTGAAACATTCATTTTGAGAAAAATAAATTTTTTGTATGAAATGTCACTTCATCATAAAAATTATGAATTAAAACATGTATTTGCATAATTTTACTCTACCTTAGCACCATGTCAATGTATTTTAAGCAAAATAGTGAAAAAATGTTTTAAAATACTCAGAATATATATACATAACATTTTTCAGTTTTTGTTTAATGATATATTTTATAAAATTTGCATCTATTTTCTCAAAATCTGTACAAATTTTTGCAGAACTTGTTGCATTTATGTATTACAAATTTCAAAGCTTAGCATATATTATCATAAATATAATGGGAATAAATTTATCTATATGGTTTTGGTGTGCATTTGAGAAGACATGATTTTACGTCATTTCGAAAGTTTTCATCAGTGTTTTGTCTGTTTACTTGCAAATATAAGTTTCTAAAACTATTAAATTTGAAAAGGTTATCTAAACTGGATAAATGATTTCTAAAACAACCAGAATAAAACTGTTTTTATGTTTTTAAACATGATATTTATGTATTTTTATATATGTAACCAACTTCTTTCAACGACAAATGGTATTGCACATGAAACCAAAACTTGACATTTAATCGTACAGTTATACTGTTATCTACAGTTAATTACATATGAATGAATAAAAAGAAGGCTTTGAAATTTTTTTACGATATTTAAAAACTAAATATCTGTCAAAAGTGGGCATGGCATTTCCATTTGATGATTTTTAAAACTCATTTTGACATACTTCTAATTGAAAATATGGCATATGTGTTTTTCCCTAGAAAGGATATGAATTACAGTTTTCAGAAATATGAAAAACTCAAAATCGATCACTTCAAGATTTTTACCCTAATGACTGGTGCTACAATAGAAACATAATAAAATAAATATTAGAAAAAAAATAAGGTAGTGTGCTTCACAAAGCTGGCTGTTTAATTTAATACTTCATGATAATAAAGAAAAAAAGAGTAAATAATTTCAAATTTTAGTTATATTACGCGTTGAAATAATTTTTCTTGGGGGGGGGGGAATATAGCTTTCGTTCGTATTTTCTGCTTAAGAAATGAGATAGACTTTGTCGCTTAGTCTCCACTGAAGATCCGCGTGTACAGGGTTTGATGTACGTTAAAGCTCAAAGTCTTCCCGTTGTTGTGGGGGGATAGTTCGGAAAAGGGGGGCAAGTAAAATATCATCTTTTTTCCTTGACCGGGGCTTAAAATGACGAAGTTCTCGTGTTGCCTTATAGTGCGACTTTATAAGCGGTTCTCATTCACTTGAAATTAATGAAAAATGAAATAAATTCGAGTTTTTATTCTGCTTAAGATATGTTACATGGTGTAGAAAGTCTCTAAGACATAACAGAAACCATGGATTAAAAATTTCTCCAGTACCCTCGTATTTTGTCCCAAAAGGACTGAAATGGGTTTATCTCATCATTTGAGTAAGATTTAAATCAAAATAAAATGTGAAAGATGTTCATTTGTAAGACGTCTCAAATTCTATTTCTTTTCAATGTTTTTAGCTTCGACTTCCAAATCACTGTGTGTGTCAAGTATTATACTGTGTGTTTATGGATACAGAGTATTTCTACCTTTCCACAATATTACTGCATTTGTCCAATTTGTTATTCCGTTTGGTAGTGATTTCAGAAATGTACAATTTATCAAATTAGGAAGTATATTGTACACGATCACAGAAAAGAATAATTTTGATTTAGACTAAAACATATACTCTCAAAAGTATTCTGTTCAGAAAAATATTTTAACTCCATTATAAGATTTTTTAACCAAGAGAAACGGAACCTGTCTGCGTATAATGGAAAAAAAATTAAAGACATTTCGGAAAAAATAATTTTAATGACATAAGTATAGAAATCACACACACAAATCGCGAATACACTCTCACCCAGAGATGCGGGCATTGAGAGGGAAAAATTAAAATTTCATTGGGATAAAGTTATACTCTCAAAAAGACCGTGCAACACCGGGCTGAGTGGAGGAAAAACATACCCACCCAATGGAGTAAAGAGGTGAAAGATATTTCAAAGAGGGAAATTTAGTGACATTGATACAAAAATCCCACACAAATACACCAGGAAGAGTGCTTGCACCGAGATAGGAAGGAGGATTTTTTAAGGCAATAATATTTATACACTTGAACAAG